>RPOG01005553.1:0-30989 GCA_008086565.1 Thalassoma bifasciatum | reverse complement strand
ATGGATCTATGTTCAACCTGCCCGAGCCTGCAGGGAGACAACCTACGGGACAGGTCGGCCCGGCTGCACGGGTGGAGACGCTGGGCCTGAGGGAGGTGGAGGTGGTGGGGAGTCATTCAGACGAGGAGGATGAAGACGACACACACAGTCTGTCAGGAAGTGAGGGAGCCACCTCTCCCAAAGGCAGCAGGAAACACTTCATTGAGGTGATGATGTGCAGCTCCCCTCAGGTGAGGCGCAGCATGGTGTTCAGAGGCTCCGTCCACCTGTCCTCCAGGAGCGACAGTGACTCCGCCTCCATGCTCTCCAGCCTGGACGAGGACCGCACCTCGGTGACTCTCGACCCTCTGGAGCACGAGTGGATGATGTGTGCGTCAGACGGCGAGTGGGGCAGCTTGTTCCCACTCCTCGCCACCGAGCCCAGCCTCCTCCTGAGGAAGGACTTCATCACCGGGTTCACGTGTCTGCACTGGGCCGCCAAGCACGGCAAACCTGAGCTCATCGCCATGATCATCAACTACGCCAAGCAGCACCAGGTTCCCATCAGCGTGGACACTCGCTCTAACACGGGGTACACACCTCTGCATGTGGCCGCCATGCACAACCACATGGAGGTGGTGAAGCTGCTGGTGGGGGCGTACGGCGCTGATGTAGAGATCAGGGACTACAGTGGGAGGAAGGCGTGCCAGTACCTCACCGACAGCGTCAGCGTGGACATCAGAGACATAATCGGAGAGTACGATTCACGCTTGCAGCCAGAGAACTCACAGCCAAGCGAGGGAGCCCGCTGGAGGTTCTCAAAGGTTCTCCAGACCAACCTGAAGCCCCTGAGGCTCCTCCAGCCAGAGGACTGTGACACCATAGACGGCGAGGAACGACCCCCTAGAGAGAAACCGGTCAGAAGGAAGTCGTCCTTCAGCAGGATGAAGCCCAAGCTGCAGCGTCTCCGCGTCAGGACGTCACAGATCCTCCACAGCACCTCATTCAGGGACCAAGAGGAGCTGGAGGCCTCCACAAGGGGGTCCTTCAGGAACAGACCCAAGACCCACTTCTTTGGGTGAACCAGGACTGGCACAGGACACACAGTTAAAGGGCTATTCTGACATTTTTTACAATGTGCCTCCAAGTTATTCCATGCTCTGATTGCTCCGTCCATCCCTGCACTTCCAGAGGCTTTCATTTTGAAAAGATGAGGTGTAACTCGTGGACATTCCTGGGGCTGCAGCTGCAGGTCAGCCTGCTCCTCTTTATCCGCACACAGCTGACGTTAAATCCTCGACCTTCAGTCCGTAATCTGGACCAAAGCTGCAGATTTCTGCAACATAAGACATCAGATCATTAACCCTTTGGAGTGGAGTTAGAAACAGGGCAGACACTTTCCAGTCCCAACAACAGAGTGTTGAAAGAGACAGTTATTATTTTTTAACAAAAAACTGTTTCTCTAAAGGAAACACTGAAAGGTTTGAGTGTTTTCAGAGAATAAGGATGTTTTACATCACGAACTGTGTTCCACAGCAGGATTATCAATCACAGCTTTAATCCTGAACACTCGGCCGCGTGTCAGGACTTGAGTTATTGCTCAAGTTCCTGTGTCGGGTTGAGTTAAGGCTCTTACCTGGAGGATTGTGTAGGTGAGTTTCCATGATGTCACAGATCCAGAGAATCAGAAAGCACTCTCTGGTTTTTGACTCTCAGTAGGTCAGCTTTCACTTCTGCAAATGTGAACTGTGTACTCTTATTTTTTATGACTCTTTGCACAGTTTAAAACCAGCTCTTATGTTTGTTTTTCAGTCTGATGTATGTTTGTTTTTAGAGCTCAAACACTTGAAAGTATTTACCAGGATGATCTGTTGAAGAAGCTTTTTGATTATTCACTGAAAAAAATCACTGCACTTGTACTTATGGCTTATAGAAGTCAATTTCCATCAGTTAATAAAAGAAAAATGAAAACTTGGCTTGGTTGAGTGTTTTTTTCTGTTTGCCCATAGTATATTATACTATACATATTTCAAATTTATATTTTTAACTAGTAAAAATGGCCTTCTTTAAAAATGTGGTGTGTTTGTTTTGATTGATGTGAAAACAGAGGGAGACAAATGCTAAACACAGAGTTGAGAGGGATTATACTGCCACCGTATGGATACAACTGTAACTAATGTTTGTGTGCAGTGAGGTGAGTTAGCATGTGTGCGTGCGTGTGTGTGTGTGTGTGTATCTCATAACACAGTCTATTAATACACAGTGTATATGTCCTGGATACATTCAGGGTTCACTCAGAGTTTAACTATGCTCACTTTGACGCTTGTTCAAACACAGATATGAGATCAATTCCACTACTTTGACAAAATAAAACCCAGATGATGCACATGTGACTGAAACTTTATTGATTTCTACTTTGTGCCCATTTATTTAGATCATACAAAAACCAAAACACATATCCAAGTGTATGTTCAGAGATTAGGATTCAAACACTCAGAGCTTTCCTAGTCGGCTCTTTAACTGAAAAACTAACAGAGATTTTTATGATGGAACAGATTTGACGCCTCCTGTCTTTGCTGTAGCTCTGACAGGTGGAGAACCTCAGGCCTCTGAGACCGTACTGTAAACGTGACAAGAGACGTGACGCTCTACTCAGGTGTTAACTGCTGAGAATTAATGTCAGGGTGACATGGAAGGCAGGGGCAGGATAAATCTGTACCATCAGACTCAGAAGTCAACTCTAAATCCTGAAGAAAGTCTGAATCCAAGCACTCAGAGTGTTTTCTGTGTCTCTGTGTTGGAGTGTAGCTGCTGCTGGGTTTATGTGGATTACATGACGGCCTCGTACAGCACAGTTTGGCACAGACTCATTTCTATATTGAATTTCAATCTAAGCTGTATGCACCTGTTCTTCATTCCCACCCAGAGATAGACTGTTCTCCAACCCTGGGTCTAGATAGTGTGTGAGTGTGTGTTTATCAGAAAACACACTGATGTAAACTGTCTCGAAGCTGCATTCATCCAGTTTGTTGATGAGTTTGTGGTCTCTGCATCTTGTTTCAAGTCTTCTGAAGTATAGCATGATGTTTATTTTGTAAGCTATGGTCCCATTTAGAGTCAGGTTAAGGAGTATTGGGCCGCATAAGATAAAAAAAAACAGAAATTGGAGGTGTTTGTCAGGAGTAAGAATCCATCTTCTAAATTTTCTGTGCAGCTTTCAGTACACACAGAGTGAATGCCGTGACGAGTAAGACTCCAGCGATTAATCCAATCCGAACCCATGGCAGGTTTTCCCATTGATCAGACTCAGGTGTCGTCTCTAGAGGAAGCAGAGTTAACATTGATAAGAGTCTAAAGGTAGTAATGCATCGTTATATGTGCTTGTTGCTCACCTTCATCTGGGAATGATGTCATCATCTCATTGAGGGCTTCCATTGGTTCTGACTCTGCAGTTTCTGCAAAAACATAATGAGCGAAAGAATTAGGTCATTGGTTCTGACGCTCATGAAGCAGATGTTTCTCATTTCTCCGACCATCTCTCTTACTTCACCTTGAGTTGGCTGAGTGGAATCCTCCAGAAACACGGGGATAATTTCAGGTGTGGTTGAGGTAGTTCCCTCCTCTGTTGAAGACGTCGTTGGACTGTTTGTGGAGTGAATCCACTCGTCTGTTGCTGTTGCTGGAGTACAGAGAGAGAGACTGAACAATTTGCAAAAATAATCTAGTTGCGATTATTTTTCCCTATATTGAAATTTGGAGTGAATAAAACTTGGATTTAATAACTTCTAAAAAAGTCTCTGTGGTTGAGCAAGACTACTACTACTGCAAAAATATTTTTATCTTTGTAAAAGAAATTGTCCACGTACATTTGTGAGAAGATGTGTTTTGGATATTTCAGTGGAATGAAATGTACCTGTAAAGGGTTTTTCCAGCACAGTGAGTTGGATTCTGTCTGGAAACCCAGGCCGAGGAGACTCCAAGTCCCTGGAAGTATCACCAGAAATGATGATTATTGAAACAAATGGATAGAAAACAGCCTGTCTGACCTTTGACCCCACATGCAGAGGTGTCCCTGCACACTGGTGTTATCAAACAGCAGAGCACTGACCCGGTTCTGTACCAGCAGCGATATTCTCCACTGTCACTCAACACAGTGGGGCTGATTTGAAGATGAAACTCCTCCAAAGTGCCAAATGGAATTTTAAAGCGATACAGGTACACGCTGTGGAGAGGCAGATCAGTCTAGGAGAGAGAAGACATCACATCAGAAATCCTCTCACTCCTCTTTTATGTTTCAGTCTGCATTTCTGTACCTCCAGCTCTGTTGAAACCAGAGATTCTCCATCCAGTGTCCACCAGCTCTGCAGACCACTGTGGGTCTGACTCCTGGAGATCTGCAGGAAACAGTTTAGTGTCACTGTTTCGCCTTCAAAGGTGGTCAGGTGGCGCTCAGCGGGAGGGTCTGCAGGTGGAGATGAAGGTAAGACAGAGCACCCACATGGTAAAAAAGCTGCAGCAGATTTTACAGCCTCACCTTTCACTGTGAGCCACACTGTGGACACGATTCCTTGTCTCTGTCCTTCCCAGATGCACTGATACGTCCCTGAGTCCCTCAGCATGACGTGGGGGAGACGCAGGGACCAGTCTCCTCTCTGGAGCCGCTCCTCAGACGGCAGCTCCACCTGAAACTGGAGGAAAAGACGACTGTCCTTCTTATTTCTTTCTGTACTCAAAGTCACTTCAGGACATGAGCATTTTACCAACCTTTGAACTCTCTCCCTCTCTTTGCTCCCCTATCTGCAGAGTCACCACCTCCTCCCCCATACTCGTCTCCCAGTGGACGCTCCCTTCCTCCCCCAAGAAAGCAGAACCATTGCAGGGTAAGATGGCCGACTCCCCGTACTCCACTTTGAGGTTCAGTGTCTGCACTTCAGGAACAGCTGCACAAGGAAAAGTAGAACTTTAAAGGAATTAAGAAATACTACCATTACATAGTTTTGCCACTAGAGGGCGCTCTGATTCTGTATTCAATCATCTACTGTGGAGTAATCAAACCAGAACCACCAGGATCATGAATAAAACTCACCCTGTCCACTCTGCAGACACACAAACATCAGCAGCACACACACAGGAGACATCATGGAAATGCTGAGTTCAGGGTCCAATCTCCTCAGGAGGAAACACTCAGGGTGAGAATATAAACTCTATCAGGCTTTAAATGAGGAAATGAACAGAAAGCAAGATGTGCACAGAAACTATTTATAAGAGAAGCTGTCATAAATGGGTTATTTACAAATAGTTGTAATTCAAAGTAATCAACTTAAAAACTCAATTCAGACTCTCTCAAAGCTCCAGGACAAATTTTGCAGGTTTCCAGATGAGCTTTAATCTAAACTCCTCTTTCTTTCTATAGAATAAATTTAAAAAACAAACTTTTCTCACCGTACAAAGGTTTAACGCTCCTCTGGGCTCTCTGTGTTTAAAATAACTGCAGGTGCCTCAAGTGCTGTCAACTCTCCCATTACAGGACAGGCGCTATATCTCACTGGATGCTGCCTTCAGGCGCTGCGGGACATACCTTAACTATACTAGGAGGAGGAACACTGATGTTTAATAACAAGGTCTGTTTTGATTTCTACAAATAAATGTGTTTGATGTGTTTTTTTCATTTCGCAGCCATACAGTGTTAAAAAAAACTCACAATATTTGAGATGAAAACCATAATAACTACAAAACACATTTGAATGATATGTATAAACACATTTTATGATGTTTTTTTAAATGGGGCCTTTACATATTTTCTCCCTAGAATACATTAATACCATATTTTACATTGTCTACAGTAGTAAAAACTTTAAATCAGAGTTATTATATATATTTACAGGAGAGGTACAGTAGATTTAATGTACGTAAAATGGAGGAGCTGTATTTACAGGCATCAGATCAGTTTCCTGAAACATTAGACTCAGAGTCTATGCTGCCTTCTTAACTCTCACCTCAGTTACTGCACAGAAATCCCAATACTATTCTTGTGATGTCTTCAGGTGCTTCTTCTTTGCACAATTCCTTTTTAAAGATGAAAACATAACAGGTGAATAAACTTTGTAACCCCAACAAATCCTCTAATATCTATTTAAATGGTCACATGGGGACTACTGTAACTTTGTCTCCATCTAGTGGTGTGAGTAAATTACTACAAATGAAACATAAGTTGTCATCAGTAATTTTAACTGTTTAGCTTTTTATCCCCTCTAGAAGATCATATCCACCGGTTAGGAATAGAAAAATGAAAACCTGGGCTTGTTGGGATTTTTTTTACTCATGTTGAGTCGATAGTTTGAGATGATAAGTCAAAATTTTGAGTCTTTTGGACTATTTATCTCTTTATTTTGCTTAAAATGGGCCATAAAAAATCTCAACAAAGAAACAATTTCAATTTTATTTTTTGAACTGGCATAAATGGGCTGCCTTACTTTTTTCTTTTTACATCCAATTTATTCACCCATCGATCATTAAAAAAAGACTTAATAACTTTTAAACCCTTTTAAAACTGTTTTTATTAACTTATTTTTCTTTTTAAAACAATTTTCTGATCGTTGCGTCATCTTCAGGGGAGACGTTGACGATGACGTAATACGCATTGTTATTTTCCGATGTCAGTTAACTTTCGGTTTTTGCCCTGACGCCTTTCATTTCTCTATCAAAAGGTAACTTTTACGAGCATTTATCACTATTTATTCTTTAATAACTCTTCTCTGTGACTCTCGGGTCTGTGTTTTTGGTTTATCCTCCTTTAAAAGCAGAATTTTGATCGTTTGTTGAAACTTTGGTGAAACTGAGACGCAGCGGCCGCCATGTTGGAGTCGAGGAATGTAAATAAGAGGAAAAGAGAAGAAACTGAGTGTGATGAGGAAGTTCAGTCACAAACTGTTTGATTATGACTGTTATTAGAGATCAGAAGCTGTGTTTGTGACCTGGAGGAGGAGGAGGAGCAGCTGTGTCCAGGACTGACGCACTGACTGCGGCTTCACTGCGTCCGCACATTTACAGGTGACAGGTGTTTAATAAACTTATTGATATGTGAGGCCTGAATGTGACAACATGAGAGAGTCCAGGGTTTTGTTTTAACACGAAATGTGATGTTGATTGTTATGCTGCAGCGTTGCCTCCTCACACACAGTCATTGTGAGTCATCATGTCTGTTTACATTCTTTTATTTCATCTTTTACCACTAAAAATTCTCTTTTTTGGACTTTTTTGTGCAGTAGTGGTCGAAGCTTCTTAACTTTATGATCATATTCTGGCCATAAACTTTTATTGTCCTCACAATGTTTTCTTCTCAGGTCAGGATGAGGGCATGTGGGTGTTCTTGGAAATAGTCAGCTCACCTGTGGAAAATTACTCACACAGTGATGTTAATCTGAAACATGATACTGAGCTTTAGATTACAGGCACGCAGACTCTCAAATGCTAGTTTCACAATATCATACAGCCAACTTACAGGTGCGATTTATCAAACTAAGGCTCTATTTTTCACAGTTTCTGAAATATAATAATGCAAAATTGAAACAGATCAGTTTTCATACTGTATGTCTCTTTTGTCAGTTCAGATAGATTACCTCTCTACCTACATGAGCTCTACTTTCAGACCATCAGGTGATAGATGGGAGTTGTTCCTCTGAAACTAAGGCTCACATCCTGACAGTACCATTAAAATTATATTGTGTCATGTCATGTGTGATCTCGTCAGAGCTGTAGAGGCATGTGACCATATAAACTTGATATTGTTTTATAGGATTGCATGATACTTTCCAGAGAAAAGATCTTTTTTTAGATTGCAGAAGTTATTCATCTTTAGTAAGGGGAAGTTTGTGAAATTAAGCTTCTGCATTTACCTCAAAGAAGCATCACAAAGTCTGTATGTAGCCGGCGCTGATACGACGGACAAACAAACGGATGACTGAGGTGTGTGTGTGTGTGTTTCCCTTTCGCAGACTCAGCATGAATCAGTGTGAGGAACATGAAGCTCTTTCTTCTGGACCTGGACCCAGCTGTGTGTCCCTCAGGAGCAACAAGTCAAAGGAGCATTTTCATGACTTTAAAGATGTAGCGACTGAAAACAAGAACCACCAAAAAACGAGGTAAGATGTTTTCAGTGTTGAAATTAATGTTTTTGTTCTTCGATGTTTTACCCCTCATGTCTTCTCTAACAGGAGGGAGAGGAGACTAGACTCTGCCAAAGCTCATCCCAGCTGTCTGTCCTTCAAGAGCAGCGGATCAAAACAGCACTTCACTGATTTTAAACGACAGTCATTGAACCACAATAAATGTAAAAAACAGTAAGTGGGATTTTATATCACTGTCTGAGGTTAGGTTGCTAGTTTACCTAATTATGCTGGGAGATTAAATGCAAAGGGACTAGAAACACAAACCTGAATCCTGCACCAATAGTTCAGTCACTTGTCAGACTTTTTACCATTTTCATCTTGTGTTTTAGAGATGAAAAGCTTTGACTTTATGTTTGTCTAAAAGGATAAAGAAGAGAACAGACTTTGCTAAAGCTCATCCCAGCTGTTTGTCCCTCAAGAGCAGCGCATCAAAACAGCACTTCACTGATTTCAAACATTCCCCAAACCAAAAAAACAGTCCAAGTGAAAAACAGTGAGTGGTTAAAATGCTAACAGAATCATCCTTAAGTAGCATAGCGCTCTGGGGCTTGAAGGTTTTCCTTCTTTTTTACCAGGTTTAATGGGAGATCAGACTCAGCTGAACCTGAGCTCAGTGAAGTTTCCCTCAGGAGCAGGAGCACAGGGTCCACGTGTTCCTCTCAGCAATCCAAAGGAAAGTGTAACTGCAAACTAAGGTAAGATATTTAGACAAGTTTAAGTGGACATTTTAAAACACAGGATGAGCGAACACAAGATTTTCTCCTCCACAGGGTGAACCAGCATCACTATGAGGCTCCCTGTGATCCAGCTCCCTGTCAGAGTCAAACACCCCTGGACTCAGTATTCAAGGTCTGTACACTAACAAATATTTCTACACTAATATATCTGTTCACCAGAAATCTAAATCTTTCCATATGTTTTTCTCCAGGGGCTGGAGCAGAATATTGTCTCTTTTGCAGGGGACGAACTAAAGAAGATGAAAAGGGCTCTATATTCAGATCTCCCTAAACAGAATGAAGAAAAAGGAGGGTCAGATGATGATGATGAGGAAGCAAAACAGTGGAAGATTTGCTTAGAAGCTTTCCTGAAGATAACAGTTTTCTTCTTGAGGAGGATGAACCAGGACGAGCTGGCTGACTGTCTGCAGAGAAGTACGAGGATTACTGCCTCATGTGTTCTTTTTTTGCATGCAATAGTTGATTTTTGAGTCAGTAACTTATGTCTGTTTTCATTCAGGTAACCCAGTTCCAGTTTATCAGCATAAACTCAAGTCTGAGCTGAAGAAGAAGTTTGAGTGTGTGTTTGAGGGGATCGCCAAAGCTGGAACCCAAACCCTTCTAAATGAGATCTACACAGAGCTCTACATCACAGAGGGGGGGACTGGTGAGGTCAACGAGGAACATGAGGTCAGACAGATCGAAGCAGCATCCAGGACACCAGACAGAGAGGAAAAAACCATCAGACAAGAAGACATCTTTAAACCTTCACCCGAGAGAGCTCGACCAATCAGGAGAGTGCTGACAAAGGGAGTGGCTGGCATCGGGAAAACCGTCTTAACACAGAAGTTCACTCTGGACTGGGCTGAAGACAAAAGCAACCAGAACATCCACTTCACATTTCCATTCACTTTCAGAGAGCTGAACGTGATGAAAGAAAGTGAGTTCAGCTTGGTGGGACTCATTCACCATTTCTTTCCTCAAACTAAAGAAGCAGAACTCTGCAGCTTTGAAAAGTTCCAGGTCCTCTTCATCTTTGACGGTCTGGATGAGTGTCGACTTCCTCTGGACTTCAACAACAATCAGCTCCTGACTGATGCTACAGAGTCCACCTCAGTGGATGTGCTGCTGACAAACCTCATCAGGGGGAACCTGCTTCCCTCTGCTCTCCTCTGGATAACCACACGACCTGCAGCAGCCAATCAGATCCCTCCTGAGTGTGTGGACATGGTGACAGAGGTCAGAGGGTTCAGTGACCCTCAGAAGGACGAGTACTTCAGGAAGAGGTTCAGAGATGAGGAGCAGGCCACAACAATCATCTCCCACATCAAGAGCTCCAGAAGCCTCCACATCATGTGCCACATCCCGGTCTTCTGCTGGATCACTGCTACAGTTCTGGAGGATCTGCTGAAGACCAGAGNACTCTGCAGCTTTGAAAAGTTCCAGGTCCTCTTCATCTTTGACGGTCTGGATGAGTGTCGACCTCCTCTGGACTTCAACAACAATCAGATCCTGACTGATGCTACAGAGTCCACCTCAGTGGATGTGCTGCTGACAAACCTCATCAGGGGGAACCTGCTTCCCTCTGCTCTCCTCTGGATAACCACACGACCTGCAGCAGCCAATCAGATCCCTCCTGAGTGTGTGGACATGGTGACAGAGGTCAGAGGGTTCAGTGACCCTCAGAAGGACGAGTACTTCAGGAAGAGATTCAGAGAAAAAGAGCAAGCCAGAGCAATCATCTCCCACATCAGGACCTCGAGAAGCCTCCACATCATGTGTCACATCCCGGTCTTCTGCTGGATCACTGCTACAGTTCTGGAGGATGTGCTCAAGACCAGAGAGGGGGGAGAGCTGCCCAGGACCCTGACTGAGATGTACATCTACTTCCTGCTGGTTCAGTCCAAGAGGAGGGACATCAAGTATGAAGGAGGAGCTGAGACTGATCCAGAAATGAGATGGAATGAGATGATTGAGTCTCTGGGGAAACTGGCGTTTGAGCAGCTGAAGGAAGGAAACCTGATCTTCTATGAATCAGATCTGGAAAAGTGCCGCATCGACATCAAGGAAGCGTCTTGGTACTCAGGAGTGTTCACACAGATCTTCAGAGAGGAGAGAGGACTGTACCAGGTCAAGGTCTTCTGCTTCATCCATCTGAGCGTTCAGGAGTTTCTGGCTGCTCTTCACGTCCATCTGACCTTCACCAAGTCTGGACTCAACCTGATGGAAGAATCTAGTCTCGTACCTAGATGTCAGTGTGTCGAGATGGAGAGTGCTGTGAACAAGGCCTTACAGAGTCCAAACGGACACCTGGACTTGTTCCTGCGCTTCCTCCTGGGTCTCTCTCTGGAGACCAATCAGAAACTCCTCAAAGGTCTGCTGACACAGACAGGAAGTGAGTCACAGAGCCATCAGGAAGTCATCCAGCACATCAAGAGTAAGATTGAAGAGAGTCCCAGTCCAGAGAAAAGCATCAACCTGTTCCACTGTCTGAACGAGCTGAAGGATCGCTCCCTGGTCGAGGAAATACAACAGTCTCTAAGATCTGGAAGCCTCAACACAGAGAAACTCTCCCCTGCTCAGTGGTCAGCTCTCGTCTTCATCCTCCTTTCATCAGAAGAAGATCTGGACGTGTTTGACCTGAAGAAATACTCTGCTTCAGAGGAGGCTCTTCTGAGGCTGCTGCCTGTGGTTAAGGCCTCTAAGAAAGCTGTGTGAGTGAAGCTATATCTCTCCAGTCTTTTAAAAAACAGTGCCTTTTAACTGATGGTTTCTTGTTGTCTTCCCTCCAGGCTGAGTGGGTGTAACCTGTCAGAGAGAAGCTGTGAAGCTCTGTCCTCAGTTCTCAGCTCACAGTCCTCCAATCTGAGAGAGCTGGACCTGAGCAACAACGACCTGAAGGACTCAGGGGTGAAGGAGCTGTGTGCTGGTCTTCAGAGCCCAAACTGTTCACTGGAGACTCTCAGGTGAACAAAATCTTCAATTATAATTCCATGACCATGAATCAGTGGGTCGATGTTGTTGATCATCCATCCTTTTTACATCTCTTCCTGTTTGCAGGTTGTCAGGATGTCTGGTCACAGTGGACGGCTGTGCTTCTTTGGCCTCAGCTCTGAGTTTAAACCCTGCACATCTGAAGGTGCTGGACCTGAGCTACAATCATCCAGGAGACTCAGGTGTTGAGATGCTGTGTGTTGGGGTGAAGGACCCACTCTGGAAACTGGACACTCTGAGGTATTTACTGTAATTCCTGGACTATGAGCAACTACTTTTGTACACGCTTTTAAACAATAATGCAGTTAATTTATGGGCTGATGTTAAACATTGGATTACTCCTGCTCTTTTTTTCAGGCTGGAGCCAAGTGGAGTCGAGTGGTTGACCCCAGGCTTGAGGAAGTGTAAGTGTTTTATCATTTTGGTGAAATAAAAGGCCTCTCATTTCAGATTCCTTGTGCCCTCATCAAATGATTTTTTTCTCTCCATCAGACTCCTGTGCCGTCGCCCTCGATCCAAACACCGTCAACAAAAACATCCAGCTCTCTGAAAACAGCAGCAAGGCTTCGTATGTGAAGGAGGAGCAGCCTCATCCCGACCACCCAGACAGATTCGACCGCTGCCCTCAGCTGCTGAGTGAAACCGCTCTGACCGGTCGAGCGTACTGGGAGGTGAAGTGGACAGGACAGACTTCTATCTCAGTGTGTTACGGAGGAATCGGACGCAAAGGGGACAGTGAGAACTGTGTGTTTGGGGAGAACGAGCTGTCCTGGAGGCTGATCTGCTCTGACGGGGGTCGCTACTACGTGTGGCACAACAACAAGCGAACGTCCATCTACTCCATCTCCGGCCCGTCTGACCCCAACACGGTGGCAGTGTTTGTGGATCATGCTGCTGGGTTTCTGTCCTTTTACAGAGTCTCAGCAGACTCACTGATCCACCTGCACTCCTTCAGCTCCACATTCACTGAGCCTCTGTATCCGGGGTTTGGGTTTGGCTTCTTGGCTGGTTCCTCTGTGACTGTAAACTGAAGACAGAGAGAAGTGTCCTGAACTCGTGTGTATCCAGAACAAAGTGTCCCCCAGTGTTGTAACATTTTTCCGTGCTCTTATGTTTAAGTATTATGTCTTTTTTTTTACTGTGTGTGTACCCAGCTGTGAAAACCTGAAGGTAATGTGACAAATAGTTTCAGTGTTAATGTGAAATACCAAAACAAACAGAGGGAACATGCTAGAAAAAGTTCCTGGAGCACTTTCACTAATATAAATGTAATCACTAATCAGTATCTCATCATAATGGAGCTTATACCAAAAATATGTTCCCCAAAACAGTGTTGTTGTGACTCAATGTGGCCACAAGAGGGCAGTAAAATCACTTTTCTAATCCTGACTGAAGCCTTGGCATTAAATAGCTTTGTTTTAATTATTTATCTCTTTGTTATTCATGTAAAGACACTTAGGACCAATAAACCGTCTTCTGTCCTCCCATGCAGAGAGCTGCTGTTGTGCTTTTCACATTTTACAGATCAGATGTGAAAATGTTTCTTTGTGAAGTTTCTGGGTTGATCTGAAAACAGACGAGCATTCATGCCGTAAAGGTCAAAGGTCAGCTCAGACATGTGAAGGGGATGTGTGAGAAAAAGAAGAAAAACCTCAAAAACCCGAGAGCAGACCCACACTGAGACCAGAACGCATCAAGAGATCTTCAGCTCCAGGTCCACAGACACGGATCCAAACTTCCACATCAAGGTCCAGGTGTACAGTCAGGTAAAACTCTATTTTTCTGTGATGACACTCATTCATCTTTAACTTGTTTTCATGTTTCAGACTGAACTCTCAGATTTTTATTTCTGTCCTCAGTTGAAACATGTTGAAGTGTCTCCTGCTGAGCGTCTTCGTTCTCCTGTCTGTTCTGCTGATTCCTGCAGGTAAGACCAAGACACAACCATTTATTCTTAAGAAGTTTTTTTTTTTTTTACAATAAGGGATATGTGAGAAAAACAGCTCTGAGAGGAAAAGACAGGAAACTCTTGCCTGTTTTCTCACCTGGTTGTTATCTTAGAGGATCTTTGCTGAAGATGAAGAAGTCATGTAAAAACAAACAGAGAGGAGGTCTCACTCTGATTGATTTTCTCTGTAGCTGACAGGGCACTTGATCTCAGACTCTAAAGATGTTTTATTCTCATGAGTTTGCTCAAGTCTTCTTTTTTGTTGTTTCAGGTGCAGAGAAGGATGCGTCAGATGCAGGTGAAGGTGAGCATGAGCTGAATTTTGCAGGCAAACATCCCACCTGATGAATGACTCGTCCTTTTAAACCATTTTCATTTGTCCCCTCATGCAGACGGGCGTCAGAAACGCAGTGTGCCAAACTGGGCCATGACCTCTGACGATTTCTTCGGCTGGGTGGAGGAGCTCAGGAAACACGCTGGGTATGAACAGATCGAAGAACTGGCCAGAACCTTCTGGGCTCATTTCCCCTCTGCAGACCGGCTCGGGTACGGAGTCAAGGAGCCCGAGGAGTGAAAGCACAAACTAAAGGATTTGTATTGGGAAGGACAGGAGGAAGAATGTGTGCTTATCAACTGTTTGTTTGCTTTCACTGAATAAAAAAACATTGCTAAAGACGAATGGTCTCCTATCTGTCTGGAACTTTGACCCTTGTGAACTTTCCAGAGAGTGAGCAGAACCTGATGTCACAGCACCTGGAGTCAAAATTAAACATTACTCTGATTTAATATAAAGTTAGCTCACATTTGAGGTACTTATACTGCTAAAACCTGTAAAATATGCAGTTATACTACTCTCCTGTGGCCACTGTGAGTAACTGCAGCTCTATGTTGAGTCCTCGTGCTGTCTTTGAGTTTTTTTTATCACTTTAGATGTAGAAGCCCATTTCTGCCTGTGGGAAATTGGAGTTGTGACCATATACAAGTTAAAATGTGTGATAAAAAGTCAGACTTGTGGAAATTGTGGGAGCCAAGTTTTCATTTCTACTTTTTCATCTGGTGGAAATAGGCTTCTGTACTTTCATAATAGTGTGATTGCACAAACAGATTAAAAAAAACTGCACCCATGTAAGTTTAGTGGCCACATTAGTGAACACCTATTAAAAATATGTGTCAGATCAAACCAGCTCAATTATTTTCTCTGCAGATCTCGTCATGTTTTGGGCGTGTTTCTTTCATGACATTGACTGGAGTTTCCATAAAGTGGAGCTTGTGTTCAGCACGTGACCACTCCCTCCCTCTCTTTGCCTTTCTCTCTCTCTCTCTCTCTCTCTCTGCCTCACTTCCGTGTTTTTCTCCGGTGGTTGTCAGCACACAGACTGTTCTCTCTTGTTAAACTGAGCTGCTTTGAGCCTTAAAGTCGCTTCTTGAACCTTTGATGAAGAAGAAACATGAATCTGAGATGAAGACCACAAAACCACAGTGAGAGGTGAGTTTCTCTCTCTGATGATCATCACTCTGTGTCCCAAAACTGTTGTTTTCCCTCTTTGCTCTCTCTAAGGAGGAGTCTGTAGACAGAGGAGAGCTAACCACGATGTTCCCTTTTACTGATGCTTTACATTGTGTAACCCTTAGGCTCTAATGATAAACAATTACTGATCACTCATTCATGACGCACACACTCATGGTGACATCAGCTGTCAGGGTGAGCACACAAACAAATCTCAGCTTTTAATCATTATGTTTTTAAAAGTGTTTTCTGTTCCTTTTTGAAGTTTCTGCAGTTTGTTAATCCTCCTATAAGTGAACTTTTAAAATTAGTTTCTTCACTTTCCTGGTCTCTCCTTGTCACATTGTTTCTACATTCACTCAACTCTTAGTCTAAGTTGAATAAACAACACTTTGATTGTTTTTGAGCTTTCACAATGTTACTCTGATGCAGGTTTCTGTCAGATTATTCCTCTGTGTATTTTATTTATTGCTGATTTATTGCGGAAAAAACATGTCAGAGTTGGCTGTAAAAGAGTCTGAAGTTATTGTATATGTTACATATTGTTGTAACAGTCCACTGATAGCAGCAGTTATAAACACAGGGAGGGTGAAGCATCATAAAAAGACAGTAAAACGTGAAGGTTATCAATGTTTAGAAAACTGATTTCACTTCCCTCATGGAAGCAACTGGTGTTCATAATTCAGATGAAAATGCACATTTTCAGCACATGGGGTGTAATTTGACTCCAAAATAAATGACGATCGATTCATCTGATTTGCATTTTAGTTTTCAACTTTAAAAATGCACATTCTTTGACTAAATTAAGAATAAAATTATATTTACTTTTTCATTTTAATGCATTTTCATTTGAATGATGATCATGAGTTGCTTCCATATTTTCTCTGATGCTGGCACTATCATTGTCTTTGCATTCCTGTCAGGGGGAGCTCAGGAGGGAAATTCCCTCATGCTGAGCAATCTGAAATAAGATCCCTCCCTTTTTTAAATAGCTCTGGAGAAAGTGTACCAGAAGAGGCAGCAGAGTGTGAGCAGGAATCCCCCTTTCACCCGCTCTCAGCACAAGAGGGAGCCACATGCAGACTCCATTCATTCATGAGTGTGTTTTTCTCTCTGACAGGAAACCCAATCAATGAGGATCCACTGATTCCATCATCGTTTCAAACATGTGAGTGAGTTAAAGAAGATGATGTGTTTCAGTTTCTGTGCCCAAACACTAACAAAGAGTTTCACTCAAGGTTCTGTGAAAGATCTGATCCTGATCCTGGATGTGGACCTGGACCCAACTTTGACTGCAGTCAGTCCATGTCTGACCCCCTCCAGTTTAAAAAGCAGCCCTGCATAGAGAACAGGTGAGCAACCAAACTACTGAAGATTATATGAAACCTTGTTGTTCAGTCTTTTGCAGGAGCATACCTGTAATTAAAATGATAAGTGACAGAGAATACATGTGGCTTCTTTTTCATCAGGATCCAGCAGAAACTAGAGTCTGGATCTGAAGCTGGATATGAATCTGGGTCTGACTCTGAGTCCGAGCCTGGCTTTGAATACTTCAGGGACGACGAATCAAAAGCGGAACCGATCGCCTTCAGAGACGTGGACCTACAGAGCTCAGAGCCTCTCATTGGTCCGTCTCCTGAACAGCATCACCTGGACTCCGTATTCAAGGTGTGTACACGTGGATCCACCTTCACATCTACTCTGAGAATGTTTTCATCACTCATGATTCTTGTTCCAGGCGTTGGAGGAAACCATGGTCACGCTTGTAAAGAGCGAGCTGAAGAAGTTCCAGAGAGTTCTGAGATCAGATCACCCAGAATGCCCTGGGAGTGAGGGGGAGGATGAGGGGGCGATGGACGGCAGGGACAAAGAGCTGAAGAGAAAGATCAGCGAGTCGTTCCTGAGGATGACGGTGGACGTCCTGAGGAGGATGAAGCATGAGGAGGTGGCTGACTGTCTGCAGAGCAGTAAGGGGATTTTGTTGACTTCACTGTGAAATGAAACTTGTTCTTTGAGTGATAAGCAGTGACGCAGGTGTGATCCCTGAAGCTTTAGATTAACTGGTCCGTCTTCATTCCAGCCCTTATGTCTAAATGTAAACTCTGGTAGATAAATGACGTTGTTGGTTGCTTTGATGACTCACACCTCTCAAATTTAATCACTTCATCTTTCTTGAATTTTCAGAATCTCCCGCAATGTGTCAGCTCAACTTGAAATCCAGCCTCAAGGAGAAGAGTCAGTTCCTGTTTGAAGGGATCGCCAAAGCAGGAAACCCGACCCTTCTGAAGCAGATCTACACAGAGCTCTACGTCACAGAGGGGGGGACTGGAGAGGTCAACGAGGAACATGAGGTCAGACAGATCGAAGCAGCGTCCAAGAAAGTACAAACAATGGAGGCGAAAATAAGATGTGAGGATGTCTTTAACGCCCCACCTGAAAGAGAAGGACCAATCAGGAGAGTGCTGACAAAGGGAGTGGCTGGCATCGGGAAAACAGTCTTAACACAGAAGTTCACTCTGGACTGGGCTGAAGACAAAAATAACCAGAACATCCACTTCACTTTTCCATTCACTTTCAGAGAGCTGAACGTGATGAAAGAGAGAAAGTTCAGCTTAATGCAACTCATTCATCACTTCTTTCCTCAAACTAAAGAAGCAGAACTCTGCACTTTCAAAGACTTTCACGTCGTGTTCATCTTTGACGGTCTGGATGAGTGTCGACTTCCTCTGGACTTCAAGAAAAATCAGATCCTGACTGATGTTACAGAGTCCACCTCAGTGGATGTGCTGCTGACAAACCTCATCAGGGGGAACCTGCTTCCTTCTGCTCGCCTCTGGATAACCACACGACCTGCAGCAGCCAATCAGATCCCTCCTGAGTGTGTTGACATGGTGACAGAGGTCAGAGGGTTCAATGACCCTCAGAAAGACGAGTACTTCAGGAAGAGATTCAAGGATGAGAAACTAGCGAACAAAATCATCTCCCACATCAGGACCTCGAGAAGCCTCCACATCATGTGTCACATCCCGGTCTTCTGCTGGATCACTGCTACAGTTCTGGAGGATGTGCTCAAGACCAGAGAGGGGGGAGAGCTGCCCAGGACCCTGACTGAGATGTACATCTACTTCCTGGTGGTTCAGTCCAAGAGGAGGGACATCAAGTATGAAGGAGGAGCTGAAACAAATGGTCACTGGAACAAAAAGAGTAGGAAGATGATCACTTCTCTGGGAAAACTTGCATTTGAGCAGCTGAAGGAAGGAAACTTAACCTTTTATGAATCAGATCTGTCTCATTGTGGCATCAACATCAAGGAGGCGTCTTGGTACTCAGGAGTGTTCACACAGATCTTCAGAGAGGAGAGAGGACTGTACCAGAACAAGGTCTTCTGCTTCATCCATCTGAGTGTTCAGGAGTTTCTGGCTGCTCTTCACGTCCATCTGACCTTCACCAAGTCTGGACTCAACCTGATGGAAGAATCTAGTCAGCATGGATCTACAGTCACACAGCTCTACCAGAGTGCTGTGAACAAGGCCTTACAGAGTCCAAACGGACACCTGGACTTGTTCCTGCGCTTCCTCCTGGGTCTCTCTCTGGAGACCAATCAGAAACTCCTCAAAGGTCTGCTGACACAGACAGGAAGTGAGTCACAGAGCCATCAGGAAGTCATCCAGCACATCAAGAGGAAGATTGAAGAGAGTCCCAGTCCAGAGAAAAGCATCAACCTGTTCCACTGTCTGAACGAGCTGAAGGATCGCTCCCTGCTGGAGGAGATACAACAGTTCCTGAGATCAGGAAGCCTCGCCACCGACCAGCTCTCTCCTGCTCAGTGGTCAGCTCTGGTCTTCATTTTACTGTCCTCAGAGAAAGATCTGGACGTGTTTGACCTGAGGAAATACTCTGCTTCAGAAACAGCTCTCCACAGGCTGCTGCCTGTGGTGAAGGCCTCTAAGAAAGCTGTGTAAGTGTGCACAAGTTGTAATGTTTTTAATGTCCTGCTGTCGAATCAAATGTGAGTTAATTTCTTTCTTTTCTTCAGGCTGAGTGGGTGTAACCTGTCAGAGAGAAGCTGTGAAGCTCTGTCCTCAGTTCTCAGCTCACCGTCCTCCAATCTGAGAGAGCTGGACCTGAGCAACAACGACCTGCAGGACTCAGGGGTGAAGGAGCTGTGTGCAGCTTTAGAGAGTCCAAACTGTGCACTGGAGACTCTAAGGTGACCTTTTGTGGAGGATCTAAAGGTTTGACCTGCTCAGATTTACTGGCCTGTGTAATCATGACTGTGTGTCTGCAGGCTGTCAGGATGTCTAATCCAAGAGGAAGGATGTGCTTCTCTGAACTCAGCTCTGAAGTCCAACCCCTCCCACCTCAGAGAGCTGGACCTGAGCTACAATCACCCAGGAGAGTCTGGGATCGAGGGGCTTTCTGCTGGACTGGAGGATCCCAGACTGAGCCTGGACACTCTCACGTATGTTAACTTTTGTGTGCATGTCTTAAAAAGAAAACCATGCTGCATTCACCTCCTTCACTTTCTGTCTCTGTCTCTTTCAGATTAAACCCAGCTGGGGCAGAGTGGCTGAGATCAGGTTTGAGGAAATGTAAGTATTTCAGAAAATAGAGGAACAATGGAAAGAAACTTGAATTGTTGAGTAACTCAGAGTTTCGTTTCCTCTCTCAGATTTCTGTAGCCTCACCCTGGATCCTAACACGGTTCATAAATTCCTCAGACTGTCTGAAAACAACAGAAAGGTTACAGATCTGAGAAAGGAGCACCCGTACCCTGATCACACGGACAGATTCGACTACTGGCCTCAGGTGCTGAGCGACCGGGGTCTGAGCGGTCGCTGTTACTGGGAGGTGGAGTGGGTGGGGAAGGTCTACATTGCTGTGAGCTACAGAGGAATGGGGAGGAAGGGGGACAGTGACGGCTCCAAGTTTGGAGGGAACGATCAGTCGTGGAGTCTGACGTGCACAGACGGAGGCTTCAACGCGTGGCACAATAACAGCGGGACGCTCATCCCTACTCCGCCGTCCATCTCTCACAGAGTGGGGGTGTATGTGGACTGTCCTGCTGGTGTCCTCTCCTTCTACAGCGTCTCCTCCGACACACTCACCCACCTCCACACCTTCAGCACCACCTTCACTGAGCCTGTTTATGCTGGGTTTGGGTACGGGGTCAAGTTGAACGCTTCAGCTCACCTGTGCCAGCTGGAGTCAGAAACTGATGACTGAGGATTCAAACTTTCTGGATTGTTTTCATGTGTGTTCTGGCATGTGAACAGTAGAGGGCATCAGAACACAAAAGGAGCCTGCAGCTTCTACATTTCTGCATCTACATTCAAGAAAAATCTGTGTAAAAGTGCAATTCAGACTAAGGATTTTCACTTTTAAAATGTGTTTGTCCAGAGATATCTAAATCCACTGAACAATTTCATATTTATTTACACATACACTAAATACTGATGCAGAAAATCTGTAAAGCCTACTTTTTGTACAGAGAAAACTCACAGGAGGAATTGAAAAGGGAATAATTCATCCTGTTTGTTTATGTGTCTATAAAGAATGTTTGTCCTCATTATCTTCATGTTTATGTATGGAAAAGTTGTTACAGTTTTGAGCGCTCAGACTAAGTAATTGCACCTTATTCATGTTCAAACTTCTGTGTATTTATGTTGTTTATTTATGTTTATTTTGTGTATATTATGTGTAAATTAAGAAAGCTGAAATAAAGTCTTTCATCAATACTTTATGGTTGTGTTTTATATTTTTTCCCCTGTATTTTCCTTCACTGCTGCGCCCTGGTGTTGTTGCTGTTGCGCTTTTCTCCCTGCAGAGGGCGCTCGAGACCCATTTTCCTCCACAAGCTTTAAAATGAATGAAACCTCAGAGACTTTCTCTTATAGTTTGTTCTTTCAGTACCGGAGCAGGGATTAATCTGTCAAAGTCAAATATGTCCTGATCTTTCTCCTCCACCTCCTTCTCACTCCGCCTCTGCAGGTCACTGATGAGGTCATCACGTCCAGGTGTGGACGCGCCCTCACCTGCAGACTTGACTTTCGTGGTGTTTACGTGCAGAAATGTAAAATGTTTTGGTCCTGAAACGACTTGACACATTTAGCTGTGAAAGACTGAGTGCGTAAAAATACGCACAAGATAACAGTTTGTTCACAGGAGGAGGAGGAGGGGGAGGAGGAGGAGGAGTAAGGAGGGAGAGAGAGGGAGCACATTGCAGCACACCCGTGCGTAAATGTGACCAAACCCCCCTCCCTTCCATCTCCAGCATCTCCTGTCCGGACCTCCAGTCTCTGTCGGACCCGGTTCCTCCTTGATCTCGGTCTCTGGACTCTGCTCGACCCTGGAGTCCCGGGTGTCTCGGCTCGGCGCCCTCCTGCAGGGTTTGGGAGGAGCGCCGGGGAGCTCGTCCCGGTTCCTGCCGGGCTTCGTGTCCACCTCCGGGGACGGTCATGGCGGCTCGGAGCGGAGGGAGAGACGGGGGTCCACCCGCTCCCGGATGCCGGTGATGCGGGGTCTGATCGCACCGCAGAACACCTTTCTGGACACCATCGCCACGCGCTTCGATGGGACCCGTGAGTACACCTGTTTACACCTGATCCGGTTTAAGATGAAACAGCTGATGTTAAAGAAAGTGAAACACATAAATGAGAACAAGAATGTGTTAAATACTTAGTGTTTACAGGTAAATCCACAGAGTCAGGATATTTAATGTGTGTATGAGTTGAAAGATGACAGCCTTTTTTTTTGGAAACTTCTCTTTATTGGAGTTTTTTCTTTTCCAAATGTAGATGAATACAACAACAACAAAAAAAGTTTATAAATACCTAAGGAAATGAAGTATGAATAAACATAAGTAAAAAGAAGACTAAAAAAAGATGATAGATAGACACATACAGTCTAAGTTCTTATTTTTTCACTGTGTTATTTTTGCTGTAGTGGTCCATAAATAGCTGCCATATTGAGTAAAACATGTCTGTCTTTCCTCTTGGCATAAATATGATTTTTTTAAAAAGCAAATGCTTCATCACATCATTCAATAAAGCTTAAAACAGGAGATTTGTTTTGTTTCCAGTTCAATAGAACTATTCGTCTTCCTCACAGTGTCACAAAGCACACCACCTTCTTCTTGTTTGATAAAGAGCTCCATCATAAGTGACCCAACTCCATTAGACTGAAAGACTTTTTAAAATCACTACAAACTGCTCTTAGAGTGTGTGTGATCTCCTGTCCCCTGGGTTCTTGGTTGTGTATGATCTCAGCATGCTGAGTGTGTGTGTGTGTGTGTGTGTGTGTGTGTGTGTGTACATGCTGTTAGATGTGTGAAAGCATCCATCATCATCATCTTTCTGCTGTGAGCTGCAGCTGTCCATCATTTACAGGTTCACTTTAGTCCAGTGTGAGCTGCAGAGTCTCTACATGTTCAACACTCAGGCTCTAACTCTCTTCTTCTTTCTCATCTCTTCCTCTTCTTCCTCTTTATCCTGTGATGGGAATCATCTTCAGAGTCTAACCAGGATCTTGTGTTTCCATCCATGTTTTGTTACTTCTCACTAACATGATCCAACTCTCCTGGCTTCCTGCAGCCTGCAGCTTGAAACTCGTTCACAGTGTGTCTGACCTTCTGCTGAAGATTAATGATGGCGCTCGCAGCTCCCCCCGCACAGTGTATTCCTGCAGCACAGGATTCCCAGAGGGGTCCTGCTCTCGGAGCATGATCCCATTACCTCTGTGCTGTTTGTCATTACAGAGTCAAGGGCTGGACCTCTGCTCCCCCCTTTTCTTTTCTTTTTTTTTTCTCTGATCCGAGAGCTGAAGCACTCACAGCAGATCTTTAGAGCGAAATGTGAGAAACACGTGAAGCGTGGTGTTAGTGTGTGTGTGACCTGAGTGTATGATGCACACAGAAACAGGATGTATCACCTCCATCAGGTGCACAGATTAAATTCCTGTCTGAGCTCCTGTGCAGGGAGGAAAACAAACACAGAGGAGATGCTGAGCTGAGACTCTCTCCTCTCCTCTTTTAGAAGAAGTGACTGACTATTACTTTACCAGACATCAGAACACTTAAGTCTGATATTTCCTAAACACAAGCCTCTGTAAATGTTGCTCAGCAGAAACCACCTGCCTCTTTCCTCTCATTTTCTGTTTTATTGCTTTGATTCGTGACACTAACTTCACCCGGCCAATGAGAGCACTCCAAACTTAGGCGTGCTTGTTGGGTTTCAGGTGAAATATGAGACTTCCCATGATCCTCCAGCCTGAGCGCAATCTGCTTCATGAATGACTGAATTATTAAATTTTATTGTTCTCACTTCATCTCCATGCAGAGCAGCACTCCTCCAGTCTCCGTCCACGCTGCATCATTTATCATTTATTCTGCTCCCTCACCTTTTCTTCTTCTTCTTCTCTCTCTCTCTCTCTCTCTGTGAGCTTCAGTCTTCACATTATTTCATGGTCCCAATGTTAATGACCCCTGAGGAATGAATGAGTCTCCTGCTGAAGCTCGTTCTCTTCTCCATGAATAATTCAGCACCAGGACTCTGCAGTTGAACCTTTATTTGAATCAAACTTGCAGCTCTGATATTGTTTCCATTGATTCATTTTTCTCAAAGTGCTTCAGAATGAATCAACTCTTTATTCAGGTCTTTCTCTCATCTCTTCTGTCCTCAGACAGTAACTTCGTCCTGGGTAACGCTCAGGTCCAGTCCCTCTACCCTATCGTGTACTGCTCCGATGGTTTCTGCGAGCTCAGTGGCTTCGCCCGTGGCGAGCTGATGCAGAAGAGCTGCATGTGTCACTTGCTGTACGGCAGCGAGACCAGCGAGCGAATCACAGCACAGATGCAGACAGCTCTGGACGAACGCCGCGAGTTCAAGACGGAGATCATCCTCTACAAGAAGAGCGGTGAGACATCAGGCTGTCAGGGTTTGGGGTCAGATCTGGGCCTGGATTATAATCTGTGTCTGTTTTCTTCAGGCTCCAGGTTCTGGTGTCTTCTGGACATAGTTCCTATAAAGAATGAAAAGAGCGAGGTGGTTCTGTTCCTGGTTTCTCACAAAGACATCACTGAGAACAAAGACCTGGACAACATGGAATCAGAAGCTGGTGAGAGATAATCTGTAATCTGTGACTTGAAGGAAATTAAAGCCACAATCAGCAATAAGCAATCCATGCAACCACACCCATTGAGTTACAATGATTTGGCTTTCTCACTGCAGTTCCAATAGGCTCTTTGTGATTATTTGGATGTTTACAGATGAAGAAACCGGTCTGCAGGTGCGTCCTGTCAATCGTCCTCCTGGATTCGACAGGGGGCGCCGTCGCAGTCGAGCCGTCCTCTACCAGCTGTCAGGACACCTGCAGAGACAGGACAAGAGCAAGAGCAAGCTGAAGATCAACAACGTGAGCGCTGATAAACTCTTTCGTCTGTATGGAGAGCAAAAGCAGGAGGAGCTCATTTCTAAACTCTGTTTCTTTCACAGAGAGTTCTCGGAGCAAACGTGACCCCGATCCCAGAGTACAAGGTGGCCCACATCCAGAAGTCCCGCTTCATATTGCTCCACTATGGTGCATTCAAGGCCGGCTGGGACTGGCTGATTCTGCTGGCGACCTTCTATGTGGCGGTGACGGTGCCGTATAACGTCTGCTTCACTACGGTGGAGTTCAGGGAGGATGGAGGGTCGGCGAACAGGAACCCCCCCAGCGTGAGCGACATCCTGGTGGAGATCCTGTTCATCATGGGTGAGAATGAGCAGATGCTGAAACTATCACACAACCAGGACTCCTTTATTTAACCATCGTGTGTGTGTGTGTGTGTGTGTGTGTGTGTTGCAGACATCGTGCTGAACTTTCGAACGACCTTTGTGAGTTCGTCAGGTCAGGTGGTGTACGACGCTCGCTCCATCTGCGTCCACTACGTCACCTCCTGGCTGTTTGTGGATCTAATGGCTGCTCTGCCCTTTGACCTCCTGTACGCCTTCAACATCAGCGTGGTGTGTACTCGTCTGAATCCAGAATCTTTGCTTCCTTCCTGCTCTCATTACTCTCTGTCATTGCTTCAACTTTAAACCAATTAAACGGCAGCAGGTAATTAACCTGATGAACGAGCGCTCCGATGATTAATCTCAGGTGGAGGAAGAGATTAATCAGCTGACGTGAGGCTGCAGATTGCTCGCTCTCTTTAAAAACTCTTTCACATCTGCAGAACTTTGGCGTGCACCTCCTGAAGACCGTGCGTCTCCTGCGCCTCCTGCGTCTCCTGCAGAAGCTGGATCGGTACTCTCAGTACAGCGCCGTGGTCCTCACTCTGCTCATGTCCACTTTCGCCCTGCTGGCTCACTGGATGGCGTGTGTGTGGTACTTCATTGGACGCAGCGAGATTGAAAGGAACAGCCCCGCCTCCTGGGACATAGGTGAGTGTGTGTTTTCCTCGCACTGATGTGATGACACAGGTTGTTTATCCTAAGTCTAACTCTGTCTCTAGGCTGGCTCCATGAACTCGCCAAACGCCTGGGAACGCCGTACTCCCTCTCCCCGTTGACCTCTCTCTTTGGAGCGTCTGATGTTCCTCAAGTTCCCGTGGTGACAGGTTTGACCAATCACAGCCACCAGTGGAACAGCAGCAGGACCAGGAGTCGGTCTCTGAACGGGTCGGGGTCAAATCTGAGTGGCGGTCCCTCAGTAAGGAGCTCGTATGTAACATCTCTCTACTTCGCTCTGAGCAGCTTGACCAGCGTCGGCTTCGGAAACGTGTCAGCAAACACAGACTCTGAGAAAATCTTCTCCATCTGCACCATGCTCATCGGAGGTGAGTGAAAACCTGCTGTTCCCTGAGTTCTCCTCTGAATCTGCTCTAAATCTGCTCTAAATCCATCTGTCCGTCCTTCTGCAGCGCTCATGCACGCTGTTGTGTTCGGCAACGTGACCGCCATCATCCAGAGGATGTACTCTCGCCGCTCACTCTATCACACTCGAACCAAAGACCTGAAGGACTTCATCAGGGTGCACCGCCTCCCCAAAGCCCTCGAGCAACGCATGATGGAGTGTTTCCAAACCACCTGGGCCGTGAACAACGGCATCGACGTCAGCGAGGTACGAGGGCGTGACCTTCTGTTCCTGCCTCTCAGGACTGTGAAGATCAGAGTCTGCTTCAAACATTAACGCTTTACTTTGCTGAGCTGATGACTGATTTTGTGTCGTTTGGAGTCATTTTGCTCTCTTAGTGCTCAGATTGTGGAGGCGACAAAGAAGTCACATCCTCACAGAAGGTGTTTCATGGTCATGCATGATGTCTCAGTCTCCGTGGGAGGTGAAAGGTTGTTGAACTTCTATTCCTCCTCTTTTCTTTGTCTCAGCTCTTGAAGGACTTCCCCGACGAGCTGCGGGCGGACATCGCCATGCACCTGAACCAGGAGCTGCTGCAGCTGCCGCTCTTTGAGTCGGCCAGCCGCGGGTGTCTGCGCTCTCTCTCGCTCATCATCAGGACCTCCTTCTGTGCCCCGGGGGAGTTCCTGATCCGACAGGGAGACGCTCTACAGGCCATTTACTTTGTCTGCTCAGGCTCCATGGAGGTGCTGAAGGACAACACTGTGCTCGCCATCCTCGGTAAACCTTTGACTTCATGATGCTGTGAATGAAGAAACGTGTAGATTTGTATCCAGGAAAAATGAGGTGCTGGGGCATCATGTCATGAATATGCAGACTTTTAATCTGAGATTCAGAACCAAGGACAGCTCCACCCACAGCCACATACTGGCCCAACCACCTACTACACGAGCAGTGCCAACTGTTTTGGTAGAAATTCAGTCTGTCGTGGGTAGTTTTTGAAAGCTTGCAGGGTTGGCAGTCTGCCAAAAGTTCCCAGATGTCCCACTGATCTGGCAAAATTTCTCAGTATACTGTGGACCAGTCCACCTGGCATACTGTTCCCCACAATGCACAGGGGCAAATGCTTTTTTTTATGCAGAGGCATTTAATATCACCTACTGGATTGACTCAGTACAACTTAAGTATAACAACATTTATGCTTAACAATTCATGATAAGAGAGACGTGATACAGAAGAAATGCTGGTAAATCATCCCTCTTCTTGTCACAAGAGAGAAATATGTTTACAGCTCCCCTCAATAAATTGCATTTACTTATTTTTCTATCCATTTTATTTGCTTCTAATTCAACTCATCTTGTTGTATTGTTCCTTTATCTTCACCACCTATCACCACTAAACATTGACTTCCACATTATTCCAGGTATATCTGAGTTTCAGCACCATGGACAGCTCCACTCAGAAACACACCCAGTTATAGACACACCTTTGATAAGTGCAGGTCAAGTTTTATCACTGAAAGTTGGCTCAATATTAAGTTTTATTTCTAAATCCCTGAAGTCCATCAAAGTGAGACCTGACTGTGATTGAAACGATTATGATGACAATCATTTACCCAGCTGCAGAGTTAGAGGAAGCTCATAATCACACTGAGTAAAGGATGTGATTAGACGTGCTCTGTTTAATGAAGAACATCATCAAGAGGCAGGAAGTCACCTGAGCTCACAGGTGTGCGTGTGTTTCCAGGTCGGGGCGATCTGATTGGCTGCGACTGTCTGACCCAGGAGGAGGTGATAAAAACAAACGCGTGCGTCAAAGCGTTGACGTACTGTGACCTGCAGTTCATCAACCTGAAAGGACTCCGAGAGGTCCTGAGCCTGTACCCAGACTACACCCACAAGTTCATGACCGAGATCCAGCACGAGCTCACCTACAACCTCAGGGACTCGCACCAGGTAACGCTCGGACTCTTGGGTGATTTCTCCCCATCTCACAGCTCAGCCATCTGTCGGCTGGAGAGAAGAGACGAGCCAGAGCCGACGGTTAGAGCCTGTACTTAAACACAGACGATCTCAGCTGTTTGTTTCACATGAATAATCAGATTATTCTGCAGATTATGGAGTCGGATTCACTGAGCGGGAAACATCCAACACGTTCAGTTAACAAATATCCCATCCAGATATGTTAATCCGTGGTTGATCCTCAGCTGTCAGGGTTCTGAGCCTGTGGCTGGCAAAAGTGCAACTCAATTTGATGCTTCATGCATGGAAAAGTCCTAATTCTGCTCACACACACACACACACACACTCTCACACACACACATCAATGTTAGAGTACAGCAGCAGAGGCAGCATGGGGCTATAAATACTCTGTGATGATAAATTTAGAACAAGAGGCAGAAAAAGAAACATCAGGACGAGAGGGAGAGAAAGAGAGAGGCTGCAGGAGGAGGGAAAGCCTGGACTAGATTAGCATACACGTGCAGCAACACACACACACACACACACACACACACACATATATGAACTCTTACTGCAGGCAGCTGTCACACTCCATCACACAGCATATTTGATTTACGGGCTCACACACACTAACGCACACACACATTGACTGCATGGGCTCTGTTTGCTCATAAACACACACTCATACATTTAGCATCTCATTTGCATAAACACACACACACACACACACACACATACATCGACATGCACCACACGCGCACATCCCTGTCTTCACACCCGCAGAGTCACACACTCAGCTTGATGTCCTCTGGCTGCGTGCTGCATACAGAGGACAACACGTGCAGCTCACACACACACACACACACACACACACACACCCACACACACACACACACAGCTAAAATTAAACTTGTGTGATCTAAAAATAGCAGCCACACGTGAGCTGTGGAGAGGAGGAGGAGGAGGCGAGCAGAGAGGAGGAGGAAGAGGTGTGGTGAGTTTGTTTTTCGTGCCAGACCAAAAAAACTTCAAGAATCAGCTCCATGACATGATGTAGACTCTTATTTTGAAAGGGCAGTGCACCTGTGCAGGCAGGTGTTGTTTGAGATGGGATGGAGACAGAGGCAGTGAATGGTGCTCGTGTTTGTCTGAATGAGACTCTGCAGAAAGTGAATGAACATCTCCTGTTCTGAATGAGGATCCTTCACGATCAGAGGCTCCAGCAGCTCAACAGCTCCACCTGCAGGACAGAAACAGAGCTGCAGCTTCAAAGTCAAAAGTTTTGAAACTTTATCTCATAATTTGGATTTTTTTTTCCTGCTGCAGCTCCACCTTGTTTTATCTTTTACCGCACACTTTGGCCCCTCCCAGCTGTTTAGCAAAGCTTTAGCGAATCCTTGCTGCCAATAATCTACGGTCATTTGACAGTGAAATCTTTTACGGTGTGCTTGGACTCTCTGCAGGATGAGGATGAGGGTGAGGATGAGGAGGAAGAGGTGATGAAGAAGCTTCCCTCCATCAGGGAGGATGAGGAGGGGTCAGGGTCAGAGGGGGAGCGCTCCCCTCTCCCCCCTGTGCCTTCCCCTGGGAGACTGGGTCGAGGTCTCAGATCTCCTCTTCGCTCCCCCCTGCGCTCTCCTCTTCTCCCTCCAAGGACTCTGAGACCAGGAGGTGACCTGAGCAGACCCTCCAGCAGCCTGCAGGTGCCTGTGGTGAGCTTCAGTGGCCTGCAGGGGGAGCTCTCCCCCAGGTAAGACATTTAAAACAGATGTACTACCTGCTGCCACCAGGGGGGGCTCTAGCTTTACATGGACAATCAGGTACAAGTCTTCTTTTGTGCGCTTTACTTCAGGTTTGTGGATGGGACTGAGACAGAAAGTCAAACCGGTTCAGCTCAAAACTTTGACTTTTCACAAAGCTTCCCTCCAAGTCCTTACTCAGTTGCAGGTAAACCACTCACAAACACACACACACACACACACATACACAAACACACACACACATGTTCTTCATGCTGCCTTTGCGTCCTCAGGTTTCTGTGATGAGGCTGAAACTCTTCAGACTATCAGTAAACTCAAACAGGAAGTAAGACCCTTCCTTTCTCACCTCAAATTTACCTGTGTGTGATGTGTGTGAGCTCACCTGTGGCCCCGCCCCCTACAGATGGCCGTCCTCTCGCGCCAGGTGAGCGCCGTCACACAGGAGCTGCAGGAGGTCACCAGCCTCCTCAAACCGCTCTTCGCCAACACCTCCACTTTCCTCTCACCTGAAGCCGTGACCCCACCCCCTAGCTGTTCCCCGGCCCCGCCCCTTTTTATCCAACATGAGGATCCTGCTCCAATCCCTGAGCCTGAGGCTGACCCCTCGAAGAGTTTACACAAAGAGTTTGATCTTCTTCAGGGGTCAATGTTAAGCTCCGCCCCCTTAGAGCATCATCGGTCAGCTCCTCCCTCTCTCAACAGCTCCCCTCACCTGCACACACCCGAGCTCCTGGACTCATCAGGACCTGATCCAAGTGCTCAGAGACACACCCAGTCCAGGTCCAGGTCTGAGGATCTGGGTGCTGGTGGAGCGCGGAGTCCAGCATGAACCACAGGCTGCATGAAGAAGTCCAAGTCCAGCATGCGGACGTGTTTTAATGTAAATAAAAGAGTTGAAGGTGTGGGTGGAGGCAGACTGATGGAGAGGAGTGAGTCTGACCCTTTAATATTCAACATTCTTTATATACGATTATACACTGTAACATAGTGTAAATACTGTAAATACCGTAAATACTGTAATATATGGTTATATACTGTTACTCTCAGTCTGAGGTCAGTGCATGAACAGACAAGTTTGAAGGGCTTTTCAGAGCAGGAGCCAGAAGATTTCTGCTGAAAGAAG
>RPOG01005552.1:0-30990 GCA_008086565.1 Thalassoma bifasciatum | reverse complement strand
GGGGTTGGAGCCCTGTGAGTTGAAAGGCACCCTGTTGGGGCGGCTGTATTCGGAGTGAGTGAGGAGTTTGTAGACGCCTTCTCGTGTGGTGAATTGAGTTTTAATTTCGTTCATCTCCTTCCCTCCTCCCTCCGCCGCCATCTTGGAAATTGGCGTTCATCCTTGTCTGAGCCCCGGATGTTACCAACAGCGCATGCGTGAAACCGCTGAAGTCCAGCAACCATGCGCGCGCAACACTGGAGTCACGTGAGACAAAACTGGAAAATATAATAATAATAATAATAATAATAATAATAATAATAATAATAATAATAATAATACATTTTATTTATAGAGCGCTTTTCTAGATACTCAAAGACGCTTCACAGAATTAAAAACACCAGTTAAAACAACACAGTAATGATAACAAAAATAATAACCTATAAAAATGAAAAGATAAGATAAGATAAACCTTTATTAGTCCCACAGGGGGAAATTTCAGCTTTACAGCAGCAGCAGGATACAAAAGAAACATAGAAAGATTTACAAATGAAACTATAGGTAATAAGAATAAAATAGACAATAAACATAAGTACAATTCAATTTACAAGATTAACATATGTAAAAGATCTGAAACAATATTTTACAATATATAAGATATATAATATATAAAACAAGGCAAAACAAAACCATGGAATACATTTAAAAGCAGTTAGACATTAAAAACACTTTTAAAAAGTTGGGTTTTGAGGAGGGTTTTGAATGTGGATGGGTTTGGACAGGCTCGGTTGTGTTGTGGTAAGGTGTTCCAGAGGGTGGGGGCAGCGACAGAGAAGGCTCTGCCCCCCCAGGTATATATATATATATATTTTTTTTTTTTTAAATTTTTTATTTCGAACATTTCACAATATACAAACTCTCAATGAGGATAATAAAAACAAGGTACTTTCTGTTCCACAACAAAACAAAATTAAACAAAATTAAAGTAAAAAAAGAACATAACAATCTGAAGACAGAGGGTTACATAATTATAAAGGCATCCATAAATAGAGAAATCAAGCAGAGCGGAGACAAAACAAGGTTCAGTGTAAAAACTTAAGGAATGATAGCAAAATTTAAGTACTCTAAAATTCTAATTTAGATAAATACATGTGTGGTGGGGGACATAAGTTTGATTTTCATTTTGAATAGCACATCGTTTGAAAAATATATGAAAATAAATGTTTATCCATCTGAAAAAGATGAGAAAAAAGTTAGAACCTGAGTCTAATAAATTCTGAGCTCAAAGTTGGAATTCCCAGAAAAAAGTCAGAAGTCTGAGTTTAAAGCTTGAACCATTAGTGTAACAAATTCTGAGTTTAAAGACAGAAATATGTTTTAAAAGTCAGAACTCTGATCTAATCCAAACATATAATTTTTGTTCTCCTCAGAATAGTGATTATAAAAAAAACACTTCGACTTTAGAAAGTCAGAGCTTTGACTTTATCTCAAAATTCTACTTTTAGTCTAAGAATTATGACGGTTTTCTTGCACTAATACTAATTACGAAAAGTTTTTTACCTTGATTTTCTTCTCCACGAGCCCTAATTCTCTTTTATGGAATGAAAAGGAAATTTTTTGCTTTAATTTGTTAAATAAAGTGTGATCTCCTCCTCACACTCGATCAACGTATCCTTTTTGGATGAGTCTAGATTCCCTTTAGTAACTGTTTTTCACATGAATTCAACAGACAGACTGAGATTCAAGCAAAAAAAAAAAAAAAAAAAGTTAAAATAACACAATTAAAAAAGAGCAAAAGATAATGGACCTCCACCAGTCTAGAAACATTTAGGTACAGCTGTATTACTTTCCAGCACACAAAAACGTGAGGTACAGTTACCGTTTTATCTCAGAAGACAGTTTAAACCACATGGCACTGAGCTTCAGAAAGTATCATCTTGCAGTGATTGCAACAGTCTCCAGTTCTCCACGTTTCTTGGTTGCATGGCTCTTAGCTTCTAGAGCTGTCTGCAATTACCTGGAAACATTTCAATTACATAACAGAGCTGCAGCAAATGTGACACACTGCCATCCTCTGGTCAGCTCTGGGATCTTGGGGCCTTGACTTCACCAAAGTATGCAAGACTTCAATGTAACATAGCCTCACATTTATTGTGCTTATCACAATCATGAACTAATGCCTGTCTGACATACAAGCACTTGGATTTAAGCAGTAAGATTTGTTGACCTTGAAAGCCACGTTTGAAAAAAAAAATATATTAGTGAAGTATCCTGAGACTTAAAAAAAAAAAAAAAACATAAAACAGGAAAAAAATGAATCTAAAAAGATGCCATTAAATTAATCATTGATAGGTACAAACAGTTTTTAAACTGCCTAAATTGAGAAAATGTCAAAGTGCATGTGTGGGGTTCACAGAGTTGTGCTTCATATCTCAAAGTCTTTAAAGGGCAAGCTATTTATCTCATTTTAAAAACTGTCAATATACGACTAGATAGATATATAGATAGATAGATAGATAGATAGATAGATAGATAGATAGATAGATAGATAGATAGATAGATAGATAGATAGATAGATAGATAGATAGATAGATTGATTGATTGATTAATTGATTGATAGATTGATTGTTTATTTGTCCCAAGGGAAATTCACAGTATCCAGGTTACAAAGACACACTAGATTAAGAGTAGTTTGCACCAACAAGGATCACTAGAACTCTAAATTAGTTGTACAAACTCTGAAACATCTTCTTTAAAAGGATACTAATCCTGTTAGTGTGGAGGTCAGAGGATGCAGCTAAAAACTCTGGGAACTTCCAGAACAAAGGTTTGAGCTAAACATCTCTGTCTAACTTTTACTATTATTTGGAGTTTATCAGGAGTTTAACATCCAAGATAAACTCATGTGGAGTCAGAAGAAACTTCCAGATCTTGTATTTTTATTGTTATGACTGACAGATTTATCCAACCACTTGAGATGTGAACCTTTTTAGATTCCCCCCTTTAAAGCTGAAAAAAGAAACAGGCCTCCTGTCCATGAGAAACCCCATTGCAAGCGTGTGTCCATGCGACGTCCTGACAGCAGCTGATAGTAAAGGCCCGGCACAGCTGTGACGCTTACAGGGGGGTATGGGGCCTAACAGCCAGACAAGCTATCAGGAAAGCTCTGGGTGTGATTGACAGGCACTCCTTGTGACTCTGCAGCCCTACAAGGGCACATAAACTTAGGGCTCTGGTGTCGTTCACAACCCCCCCTTTACCGTAGTGAACGAATCTTCTGGAAGCTTCTGAATGGGAGCTTCGAGAAACCACCCCCTGAAGTATAAAAAGACACAGGCCTGTGGTGGGCTCTGCATACAGTCGAAAGACACTCACTTAAACTCACCAAGAGTGACTAGCTGCCCACTGGGAGAGCAGTGAAGCATCATTTAAAGCTCCTAGGACACATTTGACGACCATCTCTAACAAGCAACTGTAGATCAAAATCAAGGTAAGACTTCTAATATTCAATACAGTCATTTTCTTGTGCTTTGCAACTTGAATTAAACAAACAGAAAAGAGAAAAATAATCAAAATCAAATGTAGAATGAATGGTTGCGAGACAGAAAGCAAACATATTGCAGCATATTCTTGAAATTAGGCAAAAATATACATAAATTGGGAGAAAAAAGCCTCTGATCTGTACGTACCAAAGTTATACCATGGCATGGAAGGAGCACATGGCAAGCAGGGTGACCCCATTACAGCAATGGCGGGTGGGCAGGAGAACCAGCTGGCACAAAGAGCAGATGCACCAGAAGCAGAAAATTATCAAATATTTTAAAGAAGAATGTGCTTTTTCAAATGTATTTTTTTTATTCACTGGTGTTTTTTAAATCACAAGCAGTAAAAACGAAAAGTTACCACAATGAATATGTCTTTGTTTCAGGTATGAATGGCCCAGAAAGAAAATAAAAATTACAGCTTTGTGGTTGAAACATAGATTTAATTCTTGCACATCCTTTGCTATTCAAGCTGCTATCCTTAAATCTAACATTAAGGTGTTAAATGACGTATGCTGAGGCGTTTGAGGGGGTTGGGGGAAGCATCAAAACTCCACCCAGTGACCAAATGGCCAGGCTTTGATTGACAGGAGGAGCATGTGTTCATTCTCTATCAGCAATAATTCCCCTTCTGAAGCCATGAGGCTGAAGTGAAGACGAGGTTTAGGGCTGAACAATTTGCAAAAATGATCTAATTGTGTTTATTTCCCCCCTATATTACAATTGCAATTCATTGTGCAATTATTTTATAGATCATTTTCCTATCTTAAATGTTGAACAGACACAATCAATAAATCACTCTTAGTTAAAAAAAAGAGCACCATATTTGATGAATGAAACTAAGAATTAATATCTTCAAGAAAATAACTATTTTCATTGATATGACAAATTTGATATCACACAAACATGAGAGAAGAAATATTCTGTTTGCATTTACAAGAACATCGAAGTTCAATATTTGTTATCACTCATTTCAGAAGGTGAAACCCAGATATAGTACAGACTTATTATAGATAATATCAATTATTTCAAGCATTTATGTCTTGAAATGCTCATGATTATGGCTTACAAAGAAAATAACTACCAAATATAGTGTTTTAGAAAATTAGAATATTACACAAGATCAATAAAAAAGGCTATTTTAAATAGAAAGGCCCAGCTTTTGCCCATTTAAGTCAGTTTTTACTCCTTTTTTGCCACTTTGAAACCATTTTTGTCTATTTTCCAAATTGTCTCCCAATATTCACTGAATTTTGCTGCGGTTTAGACCATTTCCCCACCTGTTTTTTGCAATTTGTCCCCTTAGATTGCTGCTTGTACAGAGGCAGTTTGCAGCAATTTGGCTCTTTGGTTGAGCAGGGTTAAGTAACACTGGTGTAGAGCATAAAACATGTACTGCAAAAGAAATACATATATTCCAGATTAAAGAATTATTGCACCCGAATATGGCAATTAAATCTAATTTGTGATTAATTACCCAGCCCTAATTAGGTTGCATGTTTATTAGATAGGTGACATATATGGGTGTATGGTTTCAGAGTTAATAGGTGTGCTTTAACCAGTTGTGAATAAAATCAAACATTGTATTTGCTTTCTTTTAGATGCCTGAGAACGCAGGACGTGGTATGGAGGAGGAAGTGGAGACTTTTGCTTTCCAGGCTGAGATTGCTCAGCTGATGTCTCTGATCATCAACACTTTCTACTCAAACAAAGAAATCTTCCTCAGAGAGCTGATCTCCAACTCCTCAGACGTGAGTACAAACAGCTTTTCTCCACTAAAACGGGCCCTTCTTGTAACCACACGTCTTTTTTAACAACAACACGTCGTCTGCTTGTTTTTTTGAACAGGCCTTGGACAAAATCAGATATGAAAGCCTGACAGACCCCAGCAGACTTGAGTCCTGCAAAGACCTGAAGATTGAAATCAAGCCCGATCTGCTCAACCGCACCCTGACCCTTATCGACACAGGTATCGGTATGACCAAAGCCGACCTGATCAACAACCTGGGAACCATCGCTAAGTCTGGCACCAAGGCTTTCATGGAGGCTCTGCAGGCTGGAGCTGACATCTCTATGATCGGTCAGTTTGGTGTTGGTTTCTACTCTGCCTACCTGGTGGCTGAGAAAGTGACCGTCATTACCAAGCACAACGATGACGAGCAGTACGTGTGGGAGTCTGCAGCTGGAGGCTCCTTCACGGTTAAACCTGACCCTGGTAAGTTCAAAAACCAGCAGACATAAACGCTCCATTCAGCTACATGAATATAACCAATCTGATAAATGTCTTTAACTTATATTTTCAGGGGAGTCCATCGGCAGAGGCACAAGAGTTATCCTCCACCTTAAAGAAGATCAGACAGAGTACTGTGAGGAGAAACGCATCAAGGAAGTTGTGAAGAAGCACTCACAGTTCATCGGTTACCCCATCACTCTTTATGTAAGTAGTATAAGCAATGACGACTGTAATAATGAATAATAGTAAAAAAGGAAGTACAATTAAAAAAAATAATCTATCTGGGATTATTTTCCACTATTTATTGTGTGATTATTTTTAGGATCCCCATATTATGTATTGTTGATACAAATAGGGGATGACATTTGGTTTTACTCTTGTTTTGAATACAGAAAACACATACATAAGGGAGAAGGGTAGGATTTTTTTTAAAAAGGAAAGTCTGTTTGCCTATAAAGGTATTAACATTCTTAATCTTCCGTATTATTAATAAGGTGGAGAAGACAAGGGAGAAGGAAGTAGACATGGATGAAGGAGAGAAGGTAGAGGAAGTTGAGAAAGAAACCCCTGAGGACAAGGACAAACCCAAAATCGAGGATGTAGGATCCGATGAGGATGAAGACTCAAAGGACGAAAAGAACAAGAGGAAGAAGAAGGTCAAGGAAAAGTACATCGATGCCCAAGAGCTGAACAAGACCAAGCCAATTTGGACCCGTAACCCTGACGACATCACCAACGAGGAGTATGGAGAGTTTTACAAGAGTCTGACCAATGACTGGGAGGATCATCTGGCTGTCAAGGTGAGACTTCATACATTTACCTCTGCATGTGGTCTCTCATTGGAGGTTTTTAAGGTTTTAACATCTCACTGATTTCTCCTCTGTGCAGCATTTCTCTGTGGAGGGTCAGCTGGAGTTCCGCGCCCTGCTCTTCATGCCCAGAAGAGCTGCTTTTGACCTCTTTGAGAACAAGAAGAAGAGGAACAACATCAAGCTGTACGTGCGCAGAGTCTTCATCATGGACAACTGCGAGGAGCTCATCCCCGAGTACCTCAGTGAGTAACTTTCAAAGCTCTCTACTCCTCAAAAATCACACTTGAAGTTTGTTTGTAACCTAATCTCTTCTGTTCAGATTTCATCAAGGGTGTTGTGGACTCTGAGGATCTGCCCCTGAACATCTCCAGAGAGATGCTGCAGCAGAGCAAGATCCTGAAAGTCATCCGCAAGAACCTGGTCAAGAAGTGCCTGGAGCTTTTCAGCGAGCTCGCCGACGACAAAGACAACTACAAGAAATGTTACGAGCAATTCTCCAAGAACATCAAGGTAAGTGTTTCCGTCCTCTAACCACTGTACTACTTATATCTAACACTGTGCTTCACTGACATGTCCTTCTCCTGTGTAGCTCGGCATCCATGAAGACTCTCAGAACAGGAAGAAGTTGTCCGAGCTGCTGCGTTACTACACCTCAGCTTCTGGAGACGAGATGGTTTCCCTGAAAGAATATGTTTCACGCATGAAGGAGAACCAGAAACACATCTACTACATCACAGGTTAGCAGGGGTGGAAGTAATTAATTACAAACACTCAGATGACTGTAATTAAGTAGTTTTTTTGGGGGTACTTGTACTTTAATGAGTAGATTTTCAAGTCTGTACTTTTACTTGTGCTTAAGTAATCATTATGCCATGTAATCTACTTAGTTACTTTTAATCATAGTTGAGTACTGAGAACAATTTTCATTAATATCTCGACCTTTTATCTGCATTTTTGTAGCCAGTAAGGTGATCTGATAGCAAACAAGCCAATGAAAACCAGGACATATGGAGGAAAAACAAAACAAAACAAAAAAAAATTTAATGGATGTGAATGATGGATGATTAACCAGCTAAAAATGTATTCATGGATATTCTATCAATAGTCGTGGCAGCAACTGCACCTCATCTAATTTTGTTTTTGTCTGCCTGAGACCTTTGCTGAATAAGGAAATAAAAACTTAAAATGAGAAAAAAAGACAAAAAAACAACCAATCAAAATGAGCAAAAACACTTGTTTTCTATGTCATCCGTTATTAATGATTATTGATTGTTAGCGTATTAACTATAAAGCAAAATACAAAATTTAGAGCCCTATCTGGAGAGGTGACAGTGATAATCTGAGTAGTTTTTTCGACGAATACTCTGTATTTTTACTTGAGTATTTTTCTAACACCAGCACCTTTACATGTGATTGAGTAATATTTGAGCAATGTAACAGTACTTGTAGTTGAGTACAGATTTTCAGTACTCTGTCCACCACTGCAGGTTAGCAACTCAATTTGATTATTACCGCTTGAGTTTTTGTTTTTGTGAGGGATTTGGACTTCAATTCAATTCAATCTACACTACTTTTCACAGGTGAGACCAAAGACCAGGTGGCAAACTCTGCCTTTGTGGAGCGCCTTCGCAAAGCCGGCCTGGAAGTCATCTACATGATCGAGCCCATCGATGAGTACTGTGTCCAGCAGCTGAAGGAGTACGATGGCAAGAACCTGGTTTCAGTCACCAAAGAGGGTCTGGAGCTGCCTGAGGATGAGGATGAGATAAAGAAGCAGGAGGAGCTCAAAGTGAAATTTGAGAATCTGTGCAAGATCATGAAGGATATCCTGGATAAGAAAATTGAAAAGGTAAGAGAAGCAACATGGATCTACATGTATATCTGCTGCATGTCTTTGACTCTGACATTAATAAATATGTCATTATTAACAGGTCACTGTCTCCAACCGCCTGGTCTCCTCCCCATGCTGCATCGTCACCAGCACCTACGGCTGGACGGCGAACATGGAGAGGATCATGAAGTCACAAGCTCTGAGGGATAACTCCACCATGGGCTACATGACGGCTAAGAAGCACCTCGAGATCAACCCTATGCATCCCATCGTTGAAACTCTGAGGGTGAAGGCAGAGGCCGACAAGAACGACAAAGCTGTAAAGGACTTGGTTATCCTCCTGTTTGAGACCGCGCTGCTGTCATCAGGGTTTACACTGGAAGACCCTCAGACACACGCAAACCGCATCTACAGAATGATTAAGCTCGGTCTTGGTAAGCTTTTATTCCCTGAGACATTGCAAATTTACTTTTCTCCATCACAGATTACTACGAGAAAATTGTTGCTAATGTGTCTTTTCTTCCTCACAGGCATTGATGATGATGACTCTGCAGTTGAGGACCTCATTCAGCCTGCTGATGAAGACATGCCTGTCTTGGAAGGAGATGACGACACATCAAGGATGGAGGAAGTTGACTAAACAATTCTGAAATTGCAGCATTACATTTTTTTTCTTTTTTGTAAATGGCTTAGCTTCTTCATCAAGACATTTCATATTAGCAGAACACTTTTAATCAGGGCTTTGAACCAGTCAGCAGATCGCAAACAAAACCAGAAACTTTGTCCCTCAAACTCAAGCATTATAATTCTTTGAGGTTATCACAATGTAGTGACAGAATTTCATTTAAGTCAATGTCTAATTTAAACTCCCAAATGCGGATTTCAGTGCAGGTATGTTCTTCTTCATTTTACTGGTAAAATATTTTGAAAACCTCAGGTTATTCAAAATGTAAACAAGAGGCAGAGGAAATTTCAATGACACTTGTGAGACTGCAGCAGTTTGCTTGGATGCAATTAAAAAAAATGTGTTTTTTCCTAAATACGCAGATAGGTAAGTTAAGAATTGAAGAGATAAGGTTGTTTATAGGAATGAATTTGTACTCACTTGTATGTTATGAAAAATGACAGCCCATTAGAAAGTGTTAATGTTACATACACCAATTTAAAGTCTGATGGGTGGCATGGAACAATAGGAATCTGTCCAGAAACAAAATTATTTGGTTCCAACCGGTTCAAGAATGTTAATTTTTCAAAATAAACCTATTAGGAAAAAAAAAATCTGGTTCAAAGCCCTGCTTTTAATGGTGTCAACTAGTTATTAAGTTAAACAATGGAACATAAAAGCCACAATGTGGTTTAGCATACTGCATAAGCTGCTTATAAACAGCTATTTACAACCATGAAGAGTAATATAAAGTCACCTCGGATATGGCTTGAGGTTCTTTTGTAAGTGTAACATTTTTTTTATGAAATGCAAACAAATTTGTAATAAAATTTATTTCGAAAGATCTGTCATCTCTCTTCTTTTGTCACTTTGCCTGGCAACTAAGCTGTCAGACAGGTGCAGGTAAAACAGGGTTAAACAATCTGTGACAAACTTCACATCATGTTCTGGAATTTTCAGAGAACACGGTTCATCTCAGTTCACTTCCACGCGCTCAGCCTCTCAGCGCTAAGCCCCGCCCCCTTTGGTACACAGTGAACGGAGCGCGTTATGATTGACACCTCACTGAGCCAATCAGCGACCGGGCTGTTGCGAGGAGGATTCCAGACGGTTCTGGAAGCTCTGATCAGGATTTCTCGAACACTCGGAAAGCGTATTAAAGCCCCACAGCAAGGAAATTACCACTAGACTGTCTGACTGTGAGGAGGAGTTGCTCACTTTTCACTGGAGTTCTCGAATTCAACGGTTCAAGGTATGAATGAAATACTTTAACACAAATATAGCCTGCCTCTAATATGAAATATTTAACTGATAAACTGCTGATACACACTTTGACATTCGTGGTTGCATGGTTGTCATTAAGTACAATCTCAACGGTTTCAACTGACAAGATTTGAAATGACGATAATATGAATGTTAACGGTTTTTGTCCTGAAGTGTTAATGTACATGTTGTTACAGTGATATCATGGTCATGTAACGGTCAAACGGCCCGTTTAAATGAGACCGTTAACGGTCGAATGAAGCGGGTTTCTCGTATTATAACCGTTATTTTCGAAAACTTTTCACTTCTATCCTTATTATATGAGAAGTATTCCTCATCACCTTCAGCATGGGTTAATCTGGGAGGCAGCATCAGCCACATGGACCGCACGGTGCAGTTCTGTCAACCGGCGACTTAATTAACCACCTCGGCTTATTCAAACAGCGGCTTCTTTTTCTTACGCAGCCGTTAGAGATTCAGTTCACAGCCATTGAACTTCACAGTGATGATATAAACTCCCAGAACCTCCTGTCCTCAGCTGGTTGGGAGGACGAAGAGGAGGAGGAGGAGCTGCTACAGAGTTCAGTTTTTGCCTCTTGGTACCTTCTAGAAACTTGCACTTCGCCCGCGAGACCGCAAGATGGCGCTTTGATTTACTTAATTCTTATCGCGTGCTCTTCTGCTAAACCAATAATGACAAATGTTGAAGTGGAGGTGAAACACATCTCAGACACCTAAGTGGGTTGTCTGTTTTTGAGAGCAGAAAAGCTGTTAAACCTCATGCAGTTTTTGTGAAATTACATTAAGTCGTTAGTGATACAATCCAGATTTTAACACACTTCTGTATAACCTGAGCTTATGTAATTAGAATAACTAGTAAGAGGCAGACAAGATGGATTACTGGCAGGTTGAGCAGTGAGTAAAGCTACACCATCTGTCATACCACCTGTCTGCCTGAGCAGTGCAAGCTCACTCTTCACCTGTCAGTGCTGATGTACACCTCGCTGCCCTAAAGACGGAGGAGTTCACTGTTAAGCAGTGGTGTGCACAGAGGGGGGACAGGGCGGGGGCGGTCACCTCTTCTCTCGCCCAAATTGTTGTGAAAGGAATACAAAAGTGCCCTCTTTGGAGTCACACTTGGCTAAGATACCTTATTTGGAGCCGAAACAAATGCTGAAGTGCCCTCCTGGTTGCCGAGCATTACTAATCTGCCCATTTGGCTGGTGAAAAGATGATAAACTGTCGTCCCATGAACCAAAACACACTCCAAAGTGAGCCCTTGGGAGATAAATCATGTGCATTATCATCAAATGCATACCTGAGTGCCTTCTCGGGTACCAAAACACACGCAAGTGCACTCCCAAGAGCCAAATCAAATGCTAAAGAGCGCTCTTGGGAGCCAAAATACACTCAGGGTTCCTCCTTGGAGTCAAACGTGCACTGAACTGCCTACTTGGGAGTGAAAAACAAACTCTGGAATGCCATTCTGGTTGGTGTACCACGCTAAACTGCCTCTTTGGCTGGTTGAAACTTGATAATACATCCTCAAGGGAACCAAAACACACACTAAAGTGCACTCTTGGGTAGGGCTGAATGGTTTTAGAAAAAGATCTAATCGCGATTTTTCCGGCAGATATAGCGATTTCAATTCAACTCATGATTTTCTTTGAATCAAACTTTAGTGAAGTTTTCACAAAGTACAGTAACATTTACAAACTTGACAGAAATTGCATCAAACCATTGAAACATCAAAAGCTACTTCTCTAATGTGAGGATGAAAATAAAAACTGAAGGTAAGAATTGTTTCAGACTTTGAGATAAAAGGTCAATATTTTAATATGAAAAGTGGAAATTTTGAGAAATAAAGACAAAATTCTGAGACAAAAAGTCAATAACTTCCAGAGTTTAAGAAATCAATTTAACATTATGTGAAAAAAGTCCAAACTTTCTCATTTAAGGTCAAAATTTTAAGACGACGACAGTCTAAGATAAGTCTACGTTTTGATATAAAGGCAATGTTAAAGATAAAAAGTCAAAACCCTTCGATTTAAGTTAAAATTAAATGAAGCAAATACAAAACTAATGCATAAAAGGCAAAAAGAAAATAAAAAAAGTTTTTTAGATAAGTAGTCGAATTTTGAGTTTTCTGAAAACCCTGAGTCTAACACCTATTCTTGTTATTTTTAGTTATAAAAACTGAAGAACAAAAAGAGTTACATTTGACTCTTGACTTTTAAAAATAATGCAGTGCAAAATATTCCTCATTGTGTCAAGTTAATTGAATAACATACAAACCAATTTAAAGCAAAATTCAACAATCACAAGGAAAAAAAAAAAGATTTTTCCCAACAGTCTGACACTCAAGACACGTGTGTGTGAAACAGCTGACACAACAGATCCTGGGTCAGTCAGGAGCGAAAAAAAAAAATCACAGCTTTAGCGATCACATGATCACGATGTTTGAAATTGCGATTTCGAACAGAAAATGATAAATCTTTCAGCCCTACTATCGGAAGCTGAAATACTCTGAAGTGTCCTCATGAGCCAAACATTTACTTGAGTTCTTTCCTTGGTGCCAAACTTGAGCTTAAAGTTTCTCCCGGGAGCCAAAACACAGGCTACACTGCTCTCCTGTTAGATAAACCACGTTAAGCTGGCTCTTTGGGTGGTAAATGCATGCTCACGTCCCATTTTTGGAGCCATAACATGAATAAAAGTGTATTCTAGGGAGCCAAAACATGTGCTGAGGTTTACCCTCAAAAGCCAAAATGCACGCTTTGTGTGTCCTTCTTTCTTTCACCTCTGCCCTTTAAAATGTCTGTTTATGCCACTTCTGTTTTGGTGTTTTTTTTGTTAGTGTTAATTCAATACCTGATGTGGAAATGGAGCAAAACAGTTCTGTAAAAGATGTTTCAGGCATCTCAATCTACACTACTCTTTGCAGTTATGAAAACTATATTTGATAAGATGCGACTTGAATTTCTTGCCAGAGGCTGATGGGCTGCACTGGCTGTAGATGTGACAACACAGAGAGGAGACTCCACTGACCAAATAGCTGCAACAAAATTACTAAGAGGATACATCCGCTGACGTTATTATAAAAAATTGCTCTAAAAAACTTTATCTATTTTTCCCCTAGATGCCTGAATTACACGATCAACCAATGGAGGAAGAGGCTGAGACCTTTGCATTCCAGGCTGAGATTGCTCAGCTCATGTCCCTCATCATCAACACCTTTTATTCCAACAAAGAGATTTTCCTCAGAGAGCTCATCTCCAACTCTTCAGATGTAAGTTTTCTTAGCTTAAACTGATTCCTATATCTCATCCGGTCATGAAACTCTGTGATGTGCTGAGACTCTGTTACAGTGTTATGTAACAAAACGAATCTAAGAAACTAAAGTAAAGATGATATTCATGTTAATGGTGCTGCGTCTCCTACAGGCTCTTGATAAAATCCGTTATGAGAGTTTAACCGACCCCTCCAAACTTGAAAATGGCAAGGACCTGAAGATCGAAATCATTCCAAACAAAGAGGAGCGCACGCTGACGCTGATCGACACAGGAATCGGTATGACCAAAGCCGACCTGATCAACAACCTGGGAACAATCGCTAAGTCTGGCACCAAGGCTTTCATGGAGGCTCTGCAGGCTGGAGCTGACATCTCTATGATCGGTCAGTTTGGTGTTGGTTTCTACTCTGCCTACCTGGTGGCTGAGAAAGTGACCGTCATTACCAAGCACAATGACGATGAGCAGTATGCCTGGGAATCCTCTGCTGGAGGCTCCTTCACAGTCAGATTAGACAGCTGTAAGTAACACAGAGGCAGTAATTAGGCCTCAGACATTTCCATTTAGTGCCAGTGTTTCTGTGGCTCACACTGATTCATCCTTTTTCTTATTTCAGCTGAACCAATGGGGCGCGGCACGAAGGTGATCTTGCATTTGAAAGAAGACCAGACAGAATACATCGAGGAGCGAAGAGTCAAAGAGATTGTGAAAAAGCACTCACAGTTCATTGGATATCCCATCACACTTTTTGTAAGCAAACAAACTCTCTACTCTCAGTTCTTCTTCTTCTTCTTCTTCTTTCATCAGAAAACATGGCAACTAACTGAGCTGTATTTTGATTCAGGTGGAGAAAGAGCGTGACAAAGAGGTGAGTGACGACGAGGCAGAAGAGGAGGAGAAAGAGAAAGCAAAGGACGAGGATGAGGAAAAGGACGAAGATAAGCCCGAGATTGAGGATGTGGGGTCGGACGAGGAGCACGACCACGACCACGACCACGACCACAAATCTGGTGACAAAAAGAGGAAGAAGAAGAAGATCAAGGAGAAGTACATCGACCAGGAAGAACTGAACAAGACCAAACCCCTGTGGACCCGTAACCCTGACGACATCACCAATGAGGAGTATGGAGAGTTTTATAAGAGTCTGACCAATGATTGGGAAGACCACCTGGCTGTCAAGGTGAGACTGGGGGTAATTAATGGCAAATTAGTTTAAATCGCAATATTCTAATTGAAGACAGTGCAATATCTATTGACCCTTAAACGTGTCAGAAAACCAGATACAGCTTTTTTATCAGCACACGTTTTATGTTCTACACCAGTGTTACTCTACAAGAGCAACAATCTAAGTGGTGAAAAGTGGCAAAAACAGCAAGAAGCATCAATAATAAATTAGTCTGAGGTGCCAAAAGTGGTTAAAAAGCAGCAAAAATCAGTGACAATGTTTGAAGATTGGGAGAAAGCTTGGAAAATTGTCAGAAAGTAACCAAAAAGGGTTCAAAAGCACAACAAAAATTTGAGTGAAAAGCAACTAAAATGGGCAAAAAGCATCGAAATGAACATATCTGTCAGGAGCCTGACATTTAAAATATCATCAATCTAATGTAATATTCTAATTTTAAGAGACACTGAATTCTGGTTTTCATTATCTGCAAGCCATAATCATCAACATTTCAAAAAATAAAAACAAAGGCTTGAAACTATTCACCCTGTGTATAATGATATAATATCTGACATGTAATTTTTTCATGACATTCTAATTTTTTGAGATATACCTGTATATGCAAACCAAGTTTTTTATTTATTAATCTATTTTTTAAATCCTACTTTTCGCCCTCACGTTTGTTTTTCTTTTTCAAGATGAAAATGAAGAAAAAAGATGATCCCCTTCAATAAAGAAAGTTATATAAAATTTTCCATCTGAATCAAAATAGCTCTTTTTTTTCTCAAAGTTATTTATTCCTGCTTTTATTCATTAAATACATTGCTATTCTTAATTAAGAGTGATTTATTGCTTGTGTTTGTTCAACAACACAAAAGATGAGGAACCTTAAAATTACCACGAGATTACCACATTTATTTTTGCAAATCATTCACCCTTAAGTAAGTTTTTTTTTTTTTTGTTTTTAATTGAGTCTCTGTATTGACTTCTTTGGAAAATCTGCATTAATTTCAAGATCACAAATTATAGGACAAAGTAAAAGATACATTCAAGCATATCTTTTTTTCCCCCCACCACAAACCAAAGTCTTACTACATGTGAGAACTGAAAGTAAATCTTTATTCCATCCTTTTTCTTCGCAGCACTTCTCCGTGGAGGGTCAGCTGGAGTTCCGCGCTCTGCTCTTTGTGCCTCGTCGTGCTCCCTTTGACCTCTTTGAGAACAAGAAGAAGAAGAACAACATCAAGCTGTACGTGCGCAGAGTCTTCATCATGGACAACTGTGATGAGCTCATCCCCGAGTACCTCAGTGAGTAACCAACCAAACCAAAGTGACTTTACCAGGTTATACATTTAAAATAAAACACAAACAAACATGCTTTCCTGATTACTCATCAGATTTCATCAAGGGTGTTGTGGACTCTGAGGATCTGCCCCTGAACATCTCCAGAGAGATGCTGCAGCAGAGCAAGATCCTGAAAGTCATCCGCAAGAACCTGGTCAAGAAGTGCCTGGAGCTTTTCACTGAGCTCGCCGAGGACAAAGACAACTACAAGAAGTACTACGAGCAATTCTCTAAGAACATCAAGGTGAGTGTTCATTCATCCAGAAACAGTGTGTCAAGGACAGCAACTACATTTTAGCATTTTTGGTTTTGGTTTCCACCGCAAAATGTATGTTCTCAAACCGGCGAGAACCAAAAATTTTGATTCCTGAACCAGTTAATATTGTTCCATTTCAGCCATAAGACTTTAAATTGGTGTGTGCAACATCAACGCTTTCAAATGAGCTGTTTCCACAACAAACACTGTAGTTCACCAGACCTGTGCATTATCAGGTGTTGACATTAAGGTCAATTTACCACTCACTTGTGGGCGAATCTCTTGTTTTAATAACATTAAAACAGAATACAAATCCTTTCTTACAAAAAAAAACCCATATCTTTTCTATAGTCATCTTTCTTGTTTGCATTTGTAGCAAAAGACAAAACTAACTGCATCATATCCCAGCGAACTCACTCGTGTGACTGAAATTTCCCCTGCTTCTTGTTTACATTTTTATCAACCTTACCCTTAAATAACCTGAAATAAATTCAAGTAAAGTTAGTGTTTCATATTTTTGAGTGTGGCTGAAAAAATTACAATATGGTATTGTATTAAAACTATGTAATTATGTGTTCATTTATAAAGGTATTGTTCTTGGCATCTCTCCATTGCCTTGGGCTACATGTCTAATGTAAATACCATAATTAACCCGTTTCTAGTATTTTATCGTTCCGTTTCTGCTCTGAAACAAACAAAAAATCAAAAGTTTCTGTTTTCATTTTTGTTCTGCAAGCTGAGTTCAAAGCCGAAGTTATACCTGTGATTTTCTTTTACCTTGGTTGAAAGAATAACCTTTATTTTGTTGTAAGTAATTGTACTCTTTGAACCCTGTAACACATGAGCCATCTGTCTAATCCTTCGGCCATATTGTCTTTGAGTTAAGCTGCTTGTCTGGGTCTTGTTCTCTGTCTAAGCAGACGCACTCAGGTTATTAGCTGCCACCGCTTATAAACCAGCATCGGCCTTTACGTTTGTAGGAATGAAGTAAAGTTTCTAAATTTGATCTCATTTAGATTAAACCCTTTAACTATCCAATGTTCTTTCATACATCAAAAATACTTCTTTTGTTTGTTTGTTGGAGCCTTAAATTCAGAAAAAATGTATTTCTAAGCTGTAAAGACAACCCAATCATGTTTAACCCCTAAAGATCCACCATTGTGCAAGTTCCCCAGGACATATTCTTTTATTTTTACATACTGTAGTAGTATTTTTAATCACTTTACATCAATATAAACCTGATAAACCAATGTTTCTTTTTTTTTAAAGTTTTTTAGGGGGGCTTTTATGCCTTTATTTGGATAGGAGAGAGGACAGTGGATAGTGCAGGAAATAGGGTAAGAGTGGAGGGCGACATGCTGGAAAGTGGCCACAGACCTAAATCACTGGGCTACCTGTGCTCCTGATACTCCAAATTTTTTTTTTCAAAGATATTTTTTGGGCTTTTCTGCCTTTAATTGGATAGAGGAGGACAGTGGATAGAGTAGGAAAGGGGGAGAGAGCGGGAAACAGGCCACAGGCGGGAATTGAACCCGGGCCACCTGCTCGAGGGCAAACCTCATGGTGCGCGGCCATATCCACTAGGCCATCTGCACCCGATACTCAAAGTTTTACTCAAGTTTTGATTTATGTCTCAACTACTACATTAAATTGCTAAAAAGTGCAAAAAACTGAACCCCCATTTTTCTCGCCCATTTCTCATATTTGTAAAGGTAAAAAATGTTCACAATTTCTTTTGGAATAAACAGAAATTTATTTTGAGTCTGTTCATCACTTACTTTTTGAGATACAGTCAATTTAGTGACCTGTAATAAATAAAAAAAAGGATTCATGATCAAAACCATGGTCATTCACAAAAAGTGCGTTAAAAAATAAGAGAAAATTGAGACGTCAGAATAGAGGATCACAAATAATGGGATGACAATTATTTCAGCAAAGGAAGTTCTGCAGATAGAAGTGGTCACATTTATGAAGATTTGTGTAATGTGTATTTTTACAGACCTATCACTGCAATGAAAAAGTGCTCTAAGACTTTGAATGTCAAAAACGTCAGTGGAAGTCCTCAGATATTATTTGCACAAAGAATGATCAGTCTGTCTTTTCTGGTTTCAAATCTACTGCTTATCAAAAGTGAATGTGCAAATTGTGGTGCCAATGCTACGATAGGCTCTCAGTGCTTTATTGAGATAAACTGACTGAAAATGTTCCCTACCAAAAGGTTAAACAGAGCATTAAAGGGTTAATTCATCCTTGACGTAACAAAAATGAGCTTTATTTTTCTTTCAGCTCGGCATCCATGAAGACTCTCAGAACAGGAAGAAGCTTTCCGAGCTGCTGCGTTACTACACCTCAGCTTCTGGAGACGAGATGGTTTCCCTGAAGGATTACGTCACACGCATGAAGGACAGCCAGAAACACATCTACTACATCACCGGTGAGACCAAAGACCAGGTGGCCAACTCCGCCTTCGTGGAGCGTCTTCGCAAAGCCGGCCTGGAGGTCATCTACATGATCGAGCCCATCGACGAGTACTGCGTCCAGCAGCTGAAGGAGTTTGAGGGAAAGAACCTGGTTTCAGTCACTAAAGAGGGTCTGGAGCTGCCTGAGGATGAGGACGAGAAGAAGAAGCAGGAGGAGAAGAAGGCTCAGTTTGAGAATCTGTGCAAGATCATGAAGGATATTTTGGAGAAGAAGGTGGAAAAGGTGAGAAGAAACATCAAATTCTCTCTTCTCTGATTTTATTTCCTCTGAGCTGAAGCTGATAATTATTATTTTGTATCATAGGTCACAGTCTCCAACCGCCTGGTCTCCTCCCCCTGCTGCATCGTCACCAGCACCTACGGCTGGACGGCGAACATGGAGAGGATCATGAAGGCCCAGGCGCTGAGGGATAACTCCACCATGGGCTACATGGCGGCTAAAAAACACCTGGAGATTAACCCCGACCACCCCATCGTTGAAACCCTGAGGCAAAAGGCAGAGGCCGACAAAAACGACAAGTCAGTGAAGGATCTGGTCATCCTTCTGTTCGAGACGGCGCTGCTCTCCTCTGGGTTCACGCTGGACGATCCTCAAACACACTCCAACCGCATCTACAGGATGATCAAACTGGGTCTTGGTGAGTTTTAATTTTTTTCAGGAACATCAGTGAATTTTTCTGCTCTTTTTTCCTCCTCATTAATCCTCACTTTGCCTCCTTCTCTCAGGTATCGATGAGGACGATCTGACACCAGACGACACCCCCTCTGCTCCCACTGAAGACATGCCTCCTCTCGAAGGCGACGACGACGACACATCCAGGATGGAGGAGGTGGATTAAGCTCGTTTCTAGTGTTCAAAGTAGTGTTCTATAAGATTTAAAGTTTATTGTTGTAAATGACACTGAAAAGTTCCCTCTGTCATCCCATTTTTGTTAAACCAGTTCCCTTTTCCTCCTTCAGTGAACAGTTCAGATTCATTCCTTTTAGACCAGTATCTTTTTTAAGTTGTCATTTTTTGTATCATAAGTTTTGTTAATGTATTTTTTTGTATTTATTGACATGTCCGTGTTCTCTGAGTGTTCTTATTTTGACTGTAAATTGAAAATATACAAACAGAAAATTGATACTGTAATTTGAAAAGGGGTTTGGGTCCATGAGAATAAAAAATAACCAGAATTTCTTGTCGTGTTTTGTTCGTTTTTGATCGTTTTCCGACAAAAAAAAGCTCTGTTTCATTTCCATTAAGAGAACATTAACAGTATTTTTTAATTACAGGGTAAGTTACTGATTGCATATTCTCGCTACCATGCAAGAGGGCAGCTTATAACACTAAAGTAAACAGGAAATTAAAACTAATGGTTCACTCGATAGGATCAGTTTGTTACTTATGAGATAGTGTTACATAAGTTTTTCATTTAGAAATGAATCAGCAACATCCGAGAAATGACCCCAGTGAGCCCGAGCTACGTGAATATGAAGGATTGATGGATAGCTTTCAGACACTTGATATATTATACATTATTAGCTTCAGTTATTAAATTAAATCAGGCACATTTTGAGACTAACAGCTTCTCATAAACTTCACAACTTAAATCTCACGAGGTCATGGTCATCACAGCACGACACCCCTGGCCTGGTTACAAATTAGACTCTTTCACGTCAGACATTTCATCTCTACAAACACGTGTATTTCTAATAAACTAAACAAAAAGTCTTCTCTGCTGGTGACCCAGAAAACCAGGAGACTGTGACAACGGACCAACACGCACAACAGAAGTATTCAGACATGATTGATTCGATTATTTACTCTTGTGCCTTTTCTCTGCTCTGGAATCTGAAATATCTGCATTTAAAAAAAAACAAAAGAAAAAAAAACAACTTTAACAGCAGGGATGGTCCAATAGTTTATTGATGAAGATGAAAAAAAAAAGACTTTTCTTAAAGATAACAGGACTCAAAAAACAGATAATGTAAAAAACATTCTGAAAATTATCCACTAGAGGGCAGCAATGCAACACTGTCTTCTACTGTCCTGAAAGAAGATTCTGAAATGTTCTAGAAAACTACGCACAATATGAATATTTGTTCTATTTTATTTCATGAGTACTAAGAGCTTAAAGTGATAGAGATTTGTGTTGAAAGAGGGGGAAAAAAATCATAGACTGTTTACCATAAGAAAGAACACATTAAGCTGTAGGAAAAGGTGCAAGAATTGTATTAAAGGACATTATGTTGGCATAACACAACAATATTTCCATTGGGGTGTGGAAAAAACCAACACACCTTGTCACTCCTGCATAACAGGACATTTTTAGAAGGGTATCGTGTTTTATGCATTACTTATACATATGTGATTTTTTAAAATGCATTTATAAACTCTAAATATTTTGGAGATGAATTATGGGTGACTGCTTGAGTAATTACACAACGCAACTGCATACATTTGGTTTTCTTTTTCCTGATGTCTTGAAATATTTATAAAAAAAACAAAAAAATAATTTGAAAAATGAAAAACTAAATTTATTGAGACTTTTTTACCCCGTTGTACATCTTAATATTGGGCTGAAGGTCAAACCAGTGAGTGACAAGTCAAGACTTCAACTTTTCATCTCAAAATTTTGACTTTTTATGTCATATTTACATATTTTTCTGTAAAAATTACCTCCCCCCATGTCATTTTGACTTTATCTAAAAATTTTGACTTTTGTTATTCGTCTATGTGATTTAAAACTTTTTAGTTTTACATGTATCTTTTACTCCTTCTCACCTCTGGTCCTCATGGTCTCATCATAGGGTCTTGCACTGCCTGAGTTCTCTTCTCTTTTAATTCTGATTGGTCTGTATGATTATTAATTCTTATTGTTGCTCGCTATTTGATTCACTGTTTGTTTGTTTGTTTGTTGTTTGTTTGTCTGTTTGTTGATTTTGTCCCTGCTGTAAAGCACTTTGTGAACTGTTGTTTTTTTTTTTTTTTTTTTTTTCTTTAAGATATTTTTTGGGCTTTTCTGCCTTTAATTGGATAGTTGAGGAGGACAGTGGATAGAGCATGAAAGGGGGTAGAGAGTGGGGAGTGACATGCGGGAAACAGGCCACAGGCGGAAATCGAACCCGGGCCACCCGCTCGAGGGCGAACCTCATGGTGCGCGGCCATATCCACTAGGCCATCTGCGCCCCCATGAACTGTTGTTTTTAAAGGTGCTCTATAAATAAAGTTATTATTATATTATTATTATTCAATGAACACTGACAAATGAACACTGCAATTTTTGCACGGTTAATTATTTAATTTAAATTAATAATTAAATAATTTTAAAAAATAATTTATTTAATTAGTTAATTGGTTAATTATTTAATTAGTTAATTAGTAAATTATTTTATTCTGTCTATTTGTTAAAAAGGCTAGTTGATTGTGTTCTTCTTTTATTCTCTTTTTTATTGTATATTTGTATATATTTATATTTATTATTCTCATTTCTATGATTGGGCTTGCTCCGGGACCAGGGTAACCTAATTTCGTCCCACCCATGTTTTACATTACATGGGTTGAACGACAATAAAACTCCTTGAATCCTTGAATTTGCAGTTACATCCTTTCACCAGCAGGTGGCGTCAATATCATCCTCATGTTCTGGGTGTCAGTCCGTGACGTCAAAGCCAGCTGACATGAAACAGCCAATCAGAGGGCGCAGACGGGCAGAGCCGCTTTGCCCTGAGAGTTGTCAAGGTTTTGGTTGTGGAGGATCCGAGAGGGGAGCAAGGGCGGCTACGGTTGTAAAATGCCGAATAAATCAAAAAAGGACAAGGTGAGTGTTACAATTGATAAAAGATCACAGCGGGTGCACGTAAAGTTTCCAGGGTGTGTGTTTAGAGTGGTTTTATTATTGATTTTTCTCCATAATAAGACATTTTTTGCTGTGTCCCATCACTTTGACTGTTAACGGTGGCAGTAGTCATCCTCAGCTAACCGCTACCTGCCAACGCGCTATTCATTAAATAATTTAAAAAAACAACCTTTTCCATAAGTATTATAACATGTAAACTTGGAATGAAAACCCCTCACCAGTCTTTGTGTCGAATTGAAATGTTTGCAACAGTGTTATAAAGCTGAAACCCAGTGTGAAGTGAGGTTTTGTGGCTAACATCAGACTTGGAGTGTGAGACTGGGTGGGCAGGAGCAGCAGAGCTATATTTAGCTGGGATGTTTTGCATGGTGACATTCATTGAAAGACTGCTTGCGTATGTTGCCATCCTTCCTGGTTATATCACAACAAGTAAAGGATATCAACTTTTTCCTTTTTGATTTCAGGAGTCCCCTAAATCTGGAAAAGTGGGTAAGGGTGGAGGACAAGAGAACACAGAGCATGAGGTAGGTGAACACTGGACACTTGATGACAAACTTACTGTATGACAGAGGTGCTATTTGTAACACAAGTTCAACACTAGTGGTGTTACATCCCCATTGTTTCGTGACAATGGACTGCAATCTTTGTGAGCTAATAAATCATGAGGCTCCACCTTTACATTATCACTGCTGTTTGTGTGAGACTGTTACAGTGATTGAAAGGAAGGTCTGTTAACCTTTGTACTGTTAAACATGCAACACACAACATATTCACATTTACATCTGACGCTATATACCAGGGGTGTCCAAACTTTCTTCCACATTTCTGTCTTCTGTATTGTATTCTGTGAAAATGACCAGGGGCTGACAGCTCTTACTGACGTCTATTAACAGCAAAAGTGACAAATGAGTGCTCTGTTTGAAAACTATTTCTTTAAAATTATTTCAGAAAAAAACAACAGTGTCTTAGTTTAGTCAAACATTCTTGTGTTACTATTGCAGACTTATGAGATAAAACCAACCCTGAGAGAAATCTGTCACAATTTTTCATGGCATGATCAGGAAATGAACTTTATCATTTGTTTATGAGACAATCTTAAAAACATTTTCATCCCAAATATCTCTGATCCTGCATTCTGAACCATTTTAAGCATCAACTTTTGTCTTTTCTTCACCATTTCATTACTTTAATTCAGTCTTGACTCCTCTCATATGTTTTTCTTTTTTTTTCTTTTTACTTTTTTTTAATTTTCAACAACTCACAGAGCACATTTTTGCATTATACCATATGCAATTAAACATGTCAGCTGTAAGAGTTGTTGAGTTTTTGTAAATTACATTAAGCTTTAGCTTGCTAAAGTAGCCTACGTACAGTCCAAATATTTGTGAGATGTTACCAGATATATTAAGATTTTTTTTTTCAGGTGCTGTACAGAAACTGTGAATGTATCCAACTAGAGCATGATTCATTTGAGTGACGAAATTAATACATAGATGAAATCTGGGGGCCGCATGAAACTAGACAGTGGGCCATGATTGGCCCACGGGCCTTAGGTTGGACACCCCTGCTATATACAGTTGTGCCCAAAAGTTTACAAAATTTCTCTGAAAATACGAACGATGACACAAAATCCTTTCTATCACTCATGGTTAGTGGTTGGGTGAAGACATTTATGGAAAAAATAGTTTACTCTTTTTAAGTCATAATGACAGAAACTTCAAAAATGACCCTGTTAAGAAGTTTACACAACTCTGGTGGTTTTGTCCTGATAAATGCACAAAAGTGAACACAAATGTGTTTGAATGTCCACGAAAGGTAACCATCCTCACCTGTGATCTATTTGCTTGTAATCTGTGTGTGTATAAGAGTAAACACAGTTGTTTGTTCATAAATGTCTCTACCCAACCTCTAACCATGAGTGACAGAAAAGTTTTTGTGTTATCGTTCATACTTTCTGAGAAAAGGCCAAGAAACCAGAAAATTCTGCTAAACTTTTAGGCACAACTGTATTTGAAATAGAGTTGTACAATCGTACAATGTAAATCACAGTTTATGAGCAGCATAGGGAGTGGCTGTGAAATCTGAAATGTCTGTAGAAATGCAACCAAGCACAAAGACACTATTATCAAATGTACTTTGTGTAACTTTCAAAGCATCAGCTTGAGTCATGCTGGTCGGTATAGGCTGTGGTGCACTTTGTATTAATGTCGGGGCCGTGCCCACTCTTATCATACAGAGAAGGGAGGTGGTACACTCGCTCTTAAGTTGAGCAAGCATTCATATGGGTGGATGGAAAATCAACTTCGGGGTAGAAAAGAAAAGCTTCCTTGATTTACTTAGACCTTGTTATTCTTTGAACTTTTTCAGTTTTATCAAAAAGTCGACTAAAATCTGTTTATTCAGCTTTTGTAACCAACACAAGTCTATTAAAGACAAAGTATGACCCAGGTTAAACTGGTATAGTCTACCTCATCGACTGTAAAACAGGGTATTGAGAAAGAAATTGCGTTCTCAGAGATGTGATTAACTTCCGCATCTGAGAGGCCGATGGTTCACAGTCGTCCCTGGTGAAATCACGATTGAACTTCTCTAAATCAGAACCTCAAACAGAAGCGTTATGTGGTTAGCTTAACCTTGCTTGTGTTAGTTATTACAGCGTGTATTGACAGCGCTTGGTCACACCCTGGTTGTTGCAGCTCTTCTCGTGACTAAATCTGCTGTTTGTTCAGAACCTGGTGCTAAATTCTCGTGGGTGACACCAGGTATGAAGAGTTCACCACAGCTCCCTCACCATTTGTGCTGCACAGTGCTGCTGCCATATTTCTCTAATACGCATTTAAAATCTGAATTATTTAAAGTACTCAGGGTAATATTGTCAAGATGCCGTGTTTGATGCACCTTCCTGCAAATCGTGAACACATTTTCTTACCAGAACCCTGGAATGGAAGGATGGTTTATTTTTGAACAGCCATTTGGTGTACTTATACTTTGCATTCACACTCAGCAAGCAAATATTTGACCTACTAGATGAATCCTCAGCTCGCTGTCAGCTACTCTCAGATCTACTCGCATCTTTAACCATCCGTCTGCAGCTAAAGAGAAGAACAGGTAAAAGATAGTAGAAGAGATATTGCTGCAAAGAAGAAAAGACTTGCTGCTGCTTCTCTCGTGTCCAAGAAGCGAGCTGACATCCATCCACAATCCTCTTTTTTTATGAAAATGCCTGCGTGATCTCTGAAACACTTAAAGCAGATTTTAAGTGTTGCTGTGTTGCTCACATAGGCTGCGTAGCAACTCTAACCCTTTTAACATGCAAGCCAAAATGATGCAGTGTTTCCCGGGTATTAGATATTGTTTTGCTCTTGTAATAGCTGCAAAGGCATCTGGCGGGAATCATTACATAACACTTTTGCACTGCAAGGCTATGCTCTGTGTTTTTTCCTCAGGCAGTTGGAAAATGTAAGGCAAGAAATGTGCATTTTATTCTGTCTAAGATGGAAGAAGCATAGCAGTGACGAAAAAATGAACTAAAAGCACTTTTATCTCAACTTTTTGTTTTCTAGTCAGTGTAATTTTCTTGCAAGTTTGAGGTCATCTTCTCATCCAGGGAAGTCACTTCACAGCTGACACGTCATCTCTCTCCTAGACATGTAATATTTATGTTTCCGGCCCTGCTCACCACTTGTGTGTTTCTTAATGGCTGTAAAACACTGTCAGACTCTTACGCTTGTCAGTTTTAAAGCCTGAATAAATGATCCGCACCCTGTATCTTGTCAAAAACGAGGCACACAGGGATATATTCAATATGAATATGTCCTGAATTTCTGGTGTGATCTCAATTAAAGATCCTCTTTCTTTTTTTTTTCAAACTGTCACCACAGTCTCCTGCTGTGCGCTGGCAGACATGGAGCAGATGCACCATTTCACCGAGCTTGTGTCATATTGAAATCACTGGGCTTTAAGCAGCTGCTATACGTCTCCACCCTTCCTCTTGTCTCTTTAACTTTGTAAGCAGAAGTGTTTGAAGCTAAAGGACATTTACTTCATTTTACTTAATGTATACACAAGACTTCCTTCCCTGTTTTGCTCTAAAAGCATTAAAATCAGAGCTGACCTGACATGTTCTCACTTTGGCTGAAGAATTAACAAGAAGAGTAATTAATTCCTGTCTTTCGATTACACAATAATGTCATCTTATTCATAACAGAACCCAGCTCAGTCTCTCCTCTTTACTCGACAGCTTGTCTGTCTGTGCCCAGCTTTAAGCTTCTGCAGACTGAGGCCAGCTTTTGTCAGATCTTAAACAAATGTAACGACTCCCCTCGTGACTCAGACAGACACAGGCCTCAGCTGCACATAATGAAGTTGGCCGTGCGACATCAGGTGTGTGCTGACGTATGGATCCCAGAGGGCAGGTGGGACCAGCTGTGAGAAACCTGTCACATTCATTTTAGCCCTCATCAGGATTATATTCAGCATTACAGTTGTCCTCTGGGAGTCTTTGTGAGACCCAGCTGGGTGGATAAGTGGATAAGAGCGCCATGATGTTTGGTTTTCTCCAAGATTAATGTACTGTTGTATATGATTACTGTACTCAGGTGTGGTGGAGCATGTTTTATAGCCTAGATTATCAAATCAGATAAGATAGGATAATCCTGTATTCTCCCCACAATGGGAAAGTTAAAGAACTATCTTCACCATCTTCACAAAATGCATTGTACTTGTTCTAAAAATGTCTTGAAACATGACTTTTTATTGATTCATGCAAAAAAGGCAAAACACAGGAGACGGACAAACTGTGAGCGCAGGCTGGATGTTCACAGATTTAACAAATATTCCTGTAATAATATTTGGTCGCTGAGGGAAACTTAACCCTGTGGTGCATAGTGGTCACTCCAGTGGACACCTATTTAAAACGTATTTACTCCTAAATTCAATGGTTCATGTGGTGGAAATTCATATTTTTATTCTTCTTAGGGCCTGAAAAAATGTTCTCAATTCTTTTTCCAAATATATATATATATTTTTTAAAAAAAAGTTATAGACAAACATTTGAGGGTAAAACAGCGTAATAACTAGAAATTATTCAGTGAAATTCAAATATTTTACAAAAAAATTGGAAAACTTTTTTCATGCTTTAAGACAAATAAAAACAATCAAGGTAAAAATCCTGACACTTACTTTCATAATTCATGCATTAGAGGGTTAAATGATGGGACGTCTGTGCAGGAGTGTGTATTAAAAAGTCTGACCTGATGTGAGAATCATCGCTTGGAGGAAATATTATCAATCAATATCAATAACTAACAGATATCAACATGATTGAGCGAGACAGAGGTGATTATTTGAGGGTCTGTTATCATTTCAGGGAGAGTTAGGGAAGACAGCTGAATTGCAATATCATTCTTTTTCAATATCCTAAAGCTCCAATACAAACAAGTTACTGCATCTTTAGAATATTGACGGTTACAGCATTGACAGTAGTGAAAGTAGAAATGAAATATTCAATGGTAATTATAGTTATACTGGTAATGATTGTCACTTAACTGGAGCTGACATGCACACTGGTTTATCAGATCGACATAAAGGTCATTGTGCTCCTTGTGTCACATACGCTTGCTTTACCTCAGCGTCATTGTTTTTTCCTCTCTTGCCTCAGCAGAGCTCTAACAGGAAGACGAGCAACAGCGTTCCTCCCACCACTCAGCTGCTGAAGGGGAAGCAGCCAGGTTCCCAGACACCTGTCAAAAAGGACAAGAGGCAGAGCTCCTCTCGCTTCAGCTTGAGCAACAACAGGGAGCTGCAGAAACTGCCCGCGTTTAAAGGTATTGACCCGCTCAGCTGCCTGCCACCCAATCACATCCCTTCATTAAGATCTGAGTGTCTCACACCTGAATGCAGGAGTCAGGAAGCAGTGAGACGTGAAATATGGAGCAGTTGTGGTGAAGGATGTCTGTAATCTCGACTTGGATAAGAGCAGGCCTCACATACCTGCATGCTCACACTTACTTATTTTCTCTTTCCACTCTGAAATATCCATAAACTCCCCCTGCTGCATCACTCTAATTTTGATACAAGCTGAGCATGACATTACGCAATAGAAGGAAACAAACAGAGGACGTACATGGCATGGACTTTGCGCTGGATTTAACCCAAGTGTCTATATTTAGTGGTAATCCAGAGATAAAGCTTTAATACCATGGTCCCTGTGTTTCGGGATGTTGCCAGTGACCGACTATGTCTGGCAGCTAAACTTGTATTCCTCCTCTCTATCTCTGCCTGTGCAAGAGAAATGTTTTCGCATTTTTGCAGTTATATATCCATTTTTGATTGAATACACGTACAAAGGAGATGCTGCCGTTTTAATTTGTGAGCCTTTTGTCTATTCATGAAACCGTGTATGCACGCATGCATGCATGAATACATCCAATGATGCAGTATTTCTCCTTTTCGGAGCTTTTTAAAATAATTGTACGACCTCGAGGTCGGTGAAAACCGCATTGTGAATCAATGGTAATTAATATAATAAAATAGATGAACAGAAGATGTTGAAAAGGAGTCATAGAGCAAAAGAGTCTGTTTCTATGTAAGTCCTGTAAATATTGCGTGTTTCAACCGGGAAACATATTTATTGAACACAATAATGAATGTTCCCTTTTTGAAAAGAAGTGAGAAACCTTTTTCTCACTTTAAAATGTCGTCGTTTTGAAGGTTTGACAAGAAATCAATGAAACCATATTTATGTTTCTCCTTCTACAGACAGGCTTTGTTGGAGAATGTGTTTTTTTTTCTAACTAAAACAGCGATTATATTCCTGTCTCAATTTTAAATGTTTTATGAGGTGAGCCATAAAACAATGCAATTGCTATTATTTTGCCCTATGCTGCAATGGCCGTTTAGTGTGCCAGTACTTTGTGTCGTTAACTCGGGCTGAATAATTTTAGAAAAAGATCTAGTTGCGAATTTTCTGGCAGATATTGCGATTTCAATTCCATTCCCGATTTTCTTCAAATCAAGCTTCAGTGAAGTTTTTCACAATGTACTGTGACATTTACAAACTATCGAAACATCAGAAGCTTTTATTCTAATGCAAAAACAGCACGAAGTAGCAATAAAAATGAGTTTAAAGTGGAAAAAATATGTAATGTTTATACTTTCCTGAGACACTTATTTTTGGGTTTTCATTATCTGTAAGCTATAATCATCAACATTGAATAATCAGAATCAGAATACTTTATTGATCCCCTCGGGGAAATTGCTTTCAGTTACAGTTACTCCCATTCAGACAGTGTTTAAAATATAGAAAGTACAAATATAAACATGAGCATCTTATACAACAAAAATAAAATATAAAGATATAAGATATAAAATACAATAAGATAAGATAATAAAATAATAAACAAAATTAAAATAAAATCAAATATGTACAATCTACTTGTAACACAGACACAGATGTGACACAGAATAAACAAAGGCTTGAAATAATTCACTCTACGTATGAGTCTATATAATAACTCGGTTTCACTTTCTGAAATGTTTGACCAAAATATTAAACTTTTTCCATGATTTTCTAATTTTTGTAAAAACCATACTGGTCTCCCTCATGTTTGGGTTTTTCTTATTCAAAATGAAAACAATGATAAAAAATATATATCATCCCTTTCAATATAGCAAGTGATATCAACAACACATTAGACAAGGGAACCTAAACCTGAATTAATGACATAATAAATGGTAATTTCAATATAGGGAAAATAATTACAATTGGATTATTTTTGCAAAATTATTCAGCCCTATGGGGGAGTGAAAAAAACATATGCATGATTTATTTCTGACCAAGGTCACCCTGTTCTCACACACCAATGAAAGCTTTGATTACACTCTGCAGAGCTTTATCAACACAGGGCCAGAAGTTGTTATCACTTGGCCCTGTCCAAACATGCTCCTCGCTCTCTCGGCCTGTTTTTACTCCAGGCATGTTCACCACCTCCCGATGGAAACACATGTCCAAGAACCTGTCCTGCAGAGACGCAGGGTTGAAGCGAGACTGAAAACCCTAAAGAGAAACAGGCCTTTTCCCACGAACAGGCCCCAAAACTGACGGTGCCTCCAGAGTACAATTCAACTCTCCGAGCTGTCAGCATTTCAAATTATTCCTGCTGAAAAAGTAACACGACGAGCCAGTTTTCCAAGACTGTGCCAAAGTAAAACATTTGTGTTTTGGATAAATGTTTGTTCGAGATCTCTCTGACTGAAGCTCATAAACAGAGGATTCATCTCTACAGGGGTCTG
>RPOG01005550.1:0-31016 GCA_008086565.1 Thalassoma bifasciatum | reverse complement strand
AGAGCAGCTGAACAGGCATACACACAGCAGGTGGCCCAAAACACACACATACAACATACACGCACGGAAACACACATGCAGATTCATGTACATGACTTGGAGGCGTTACACACATGTATATGGGGAAAGAGCTTGCACAAAACCAAGACAGTGCATCAGCAGATATCTTTAAGACTACATGACGTATGCTGAAACTTAAGTTACACAATGACACCAGCTCATTTCTGTATGTTTGGAACTATTTAATGTGGCGGTTTAACCCTCTTATGCTTCTCTAGTGATAGTTTTTGAGTGTTTGGAGGCGTCTAACTGTGCGAGACGTTCTCTTCCTGTGATGAGTTCAGGCCAACGAGACACACGTCAGCATCAATGACAATTAAGAGATATGACAACGACATGAGAGTTGCCACGGCTTGAAAGACAAATGACGATGGATGATGACTGGAATGTCAAATGGCGAAAGGAAAATGGTGGATGACTAATGGTGAATCAACCAATGTCAAATAATTAATTCATCACGGAATTATGAATTGCGTACAGCTAATGAAGAATGGGGAGAAATGGCAAATAACCACCAATGGTAGAAGAAGAATGATGTGCGGTGAAGGGCAAAAGAGGAATGGCAAGTTGTGGCTGGGAAATTATAGATTGGGATTAGGGAATGTTAAATGGCAAGTGACGAATGATCAATGGCAAACATTGAATGAAATGTAAGGTTGCTAATTGTGGTTGATAAATAGCCAATGACAAATGGCAAATTATCAAAACCAATGAAAAATAGCAAATCAATCAGAATCAGAATACTTTATTGATCCCCTAAGGGAAATTGCTTTTTAGTTTACAGTTACTCCCATTCAAAAAGTGTTACAAATATAAGAAAATATAGTGTTAGCATAAGTGTCTTAACCAAAAATTGAAATCTAAGCATAAAAAATGTAAAAATAAAATCAAATATAGAACAGAACATTAAGTATGTACAGTCTGCCTAAAATGTGTGGTATACACATGATGAGATAGGTGTGGAATATTGCACAAGTACTGACATAAATAAATTATAAATTATAGATATTGCACAGAGAACTGACATAATTAAAGGTAATTATTGCACTTGTTATCATTTGTCCATGGTATGTTGTTGTTGCTTGAATGGAAAAAGTCCAGGATAAACCTCGTCCAGGATATACCAAGTGGTGTGTGCCAAATGAAAATTGAGGAACCACAAATAGCAAATGATAAACAACTATGAAGAAGTGTGAATGACTGATGGCGCATGGTGAAAAACAAATCATGAACAATCTATGGTGAGTGGCAAATTGCCAGAAGCGAATGGAAAATGGTATGACAAATGATAAATAACAAATTTTACATGACAAACGGTGAATACAAAGTAACAAATGGAAAGTGATGTCTTGCAAACATTAAATGGCATATTTTTAAGTAAATACCCATTAAATGAGAATGAACAATGTAACCCATTTGTCAAAAACAGAACTTGAGAAAAGTGCAACTTCAACTTCATATTTACTTCCTGTGAGCAAGTGCACTGATTCCAGCACAGTGTAATAAGAATGCATTCAGAGCTAAAACAATGTATTAAAATTCAGAAACTAAAATAGAAAGAGATGCAAGATATGAAAAAAGAGAAGAGTACATAAGATTTAAGGGAATATATCTAGCAATATTGATTGATACTCTATCCAAAATTAAATAGGATTTCACACACATCAATACACACTCACACACATTTTAAAGCAGCAGTAGCTCAGGGTTACAGGTTCAATTCCCCATCATTCTTTGTGATGACCAAAGGTCAGTGGAGACTTTTGGGTAGTGAGTCAGGACAGTACGCCGATGTCACAAACACACACACACACACATACAAAATGAGATCCACACACAATTTCACGGTGAGCTACACACACAAACACACACACACACACACACACTGAAGCTGAAAGCTGTGAGAACATTTTCTTGTGGCCTTGAGGTGTCAAGAGTGCCCATCAAACCACCAACAACTAATTATTACCTTTTTCTTCTTTCTCACTTTGTGTGTGTGTGTGTGACACACACACACACACACACACACACACACTCGGGGGTCCCAGACACCACATGTATTACCGAAAAACTTCTCTAACAGGCAAACATTTCTGTAAACTAACTGTGGAGGACTACAGAGTTAGGTTAATCTCTCTCTCTCTCTCTCTCTCTCTCTCTCTCTCTCTCTCTCTCTCTCCAGAAACACATGTATTTATACACTCTGTGTGTATATCACTAAAATCACTGAGGTCAGTGGATCAGTTTTTACGATCAGAGTCAAATCATTTCAGTCGTTTATTTGATGCTTCACAAACGTCCAATTCCTTTACTTTTCTTTACTGCATTTTAAAATCGTTCTCTTCAGTTTTTTCCCTCAGATTCTTTCATTTAATGACTTGATCACTCTGCGAACATCTGGTCCTTTATAATGGACTTTAATTAAGTAACTTTCTTAAAGGGTAAACCACGATTAAAAATAAACCAATCAGTTTTAATTCATAAAGCATAATCATGCATTTCTTCTGTCCTTGTTTCTTTTTTCATGATTTCAAACGCGAACAGTGCAAGTCTCAAAACATGCACATTTTGTGTCTCTGAAATAAGACATTAAAATATATAATTTGACATTTTTACAGCATCTAAAAGGTAACAGTTGTGATCACCGATGTGTAAAACGGATTCCGACAAACTCCATGAGAAAAAAAAACAAAACAAGCATTTTAGGAGTAGCCTCTGTTTTCTGTCGTCATCTTGATCCAGTTCTTTGCCCTTGTATCTTTGTACTTTGTTGCCTCTAAATATAATTACACAAAATATTAGATTTATTCTACCTTAAAGCTAATTCACATCTTTGATACTTTTTATATTTAGATTTATTAATTTTCGGGGTAGAATTAGAAAGAATGAAATCATAAAATTTGAAAAATTAACATTGTTCTAGCGTGTGTGAATTGAGAGAAGATGGTGTGAATATTCAAAGATATTAATGTTGTGTGTGTTCTGCCATGATTTAAAGTCTCTGATGTAAATATCTCTTAAAGGAAAAATACACTACTTTTTGTGAGTTTCAGGAATGTGTTTTGGTTTATTTAAAATTAGATTAATGTGTTTTATCAGATAACATTTGACTGTGATACGATCAATGTTTTCAGGTCTGAATGATTTTACTCACATGCACATACACACACGTACACACACATATACACACTCACACACTCAGGGTCCTCTATTCAGCCGGAGTAACAAAGCCCGGGGCCTCAATTCAGCATGTCTGAAAGAAAAACACTCTGAGTGTGTTTTATGAGTGTGTGAGCATTTTCTTTTTTGTTGCTGAGAATATGTGTGTGTGTGTGTGTGTGTGTGTGCGAGTGTGTGTTGCACTAACAAAGTCCAGGCCTCAGCATGATGACGATCTTAACGAGCTGTCTGTCACTCTCCAGCTCTCAGCGCAGACCTGTGTGTCATTGATGACTCACACACACACACACACACACACACACACCGTGTGTGTGTGTGTGTGTGTGTGTGTGCGCGAGTGTGTGTGTGTGTGGATGGTATTAATGGAATAATGTCTCAGCAGGACAGAAAAAACATTTAGTCTCTTTTGATGCCACAATGTCAAGGTTTCTATGGCTGCTTTCTGCCTCTGTGAGTGTGTGTCACTACTGTGTGTGTGTGTGTGTGTGTGTGTGTGTATGTGTGTGTGTGTGTGTGTGTTCAGGAGCAGTTGTCCAATCCCAAAAATTCCCTTTTCCCCTGTGGAAGCTGAGAATAACAGAACAGAAGTCTGATGTTCTGCTTCAGGCTCTACCTCCTTTTTTTAACATCAATGACATCATGAGGCCTTTTTCCCATGATGCTTTGCGCAAGTCCTATAGTTTTTGGAGAGGAGGCAGCAGGTGTAGAGAGCTTTCAACCTGTAAAGAAGATTAAATAGGAATAAGTTGATTTTTTTTCCCTGTCTGAAACATTTAGACCAAACCAATGTTTAAATTGCAGGTCAATTTTTTTTCTTTTTTAACTCTTAGCGTTGTCTGAGAGCGGGTGTGGAAAAAGTCAATCATCGACTCTATATGTTTTACAACACCATGAGCGCAAATTTAGGCTTTGGTTGAACTGAAGCAGACCAAACTGGACTCCCTACACTGTAAAAAGAGAATTTTTCTTCAGTTTAAGTAAAGGAATTCTTTAATAAATTACACTCCATTTTTCAAGCTAAGTTTTCCAGTGTATTTTTCTGTATCATATCAATTTAAAATTCTGCATTACTACCTTGATGTAGTATCTTGAAATAGCTAACGTGTGCTCAATGTGCATGGATGCTGTTTTCTGAAAAGTTAGAAGTAGTTTTTCAAGTTTCGCTTTAGAAAATTTTCATTTTATTCAAATGTATAAAAGTTTTAGGTTAGCTTGATCGGTTAGAAAGTAGCATTATCCTACTTCTGAACATTATGGGGTTGAAACATGTCAAAACTTCAAGTTGGATAAATGCAAAATATTGATTTGAAAACAGGTTAATTAATAAGTATATGTGCAAATTAAACTCTACTTTATATAATTTCAAAGAACTTGATTCATTGAGGTGTTACCAATTGAAACAATTAAATTAAGTTGCTCCAACCGTTTATTTTTTGCAGTGTATTTTGAAGTTTCGCATCACATTGTTTATTTAGCATCATTTCAATCCCCATATTACAAATAAATCACAGCAAAACCTTTAATTTTGTCCCATATTGTTCTTAAGAAGAAAAACAATGTTGCATGACACCTGCCAGCCAATCAGAAATCAATACACACTTTGATAAAACTGGAAATACGCCATGTGAAACAAAGCGCTAATGCATGTGTGCGTTGTGTATCTCAGCGTGTGTGTTCTTCGTAGCCCTGCACTGTGTTGTTGTTGTCGTCGAGCTGCCGGTGAAAACATCAGCCTTCAGCTCACTGAAGCAGAAAAACACACTCACAAACACACTGCTGTGGTGACACCTCTGCGGCTGCTGAGAGTTTCCGTGTGTGTATGTGTGTGTGTGTGTGTGTGTGTGTGTGTGTATGTGTGTGTGTGTGTGTGGCTGGTTGAATCAGCTCCTTCACACTCTGGGCATCAGCTGTCCTGGTGGGAGTCACTGAAGTTCGTGCAGAAACAACAAACACACACACACGGGGACGAATCAATCGCACAACTACATCAAACAAAGTAGAGCAGTCTGCAGGAACATGACGTTCAACTTATACACGTTTATGTGTGTGTATATTTGGAATGTGATACAGCCTGGAAATAAAGCATGTGACTCGGTCCAAGATACAAAGATACAACAGCATGGGTTGCCAGATACAGTCAGTGAGCTAAGCACTTTTATGTCGGTGTCTTGGCAGAATTGATGCAAACCTGGCAACCTCACACCACAAAATGTGATGAAGTCGTACAAGGTCAGTGCATCGTCACATGATCGACTATGAAGAGCAGGAAAAGCTCCAAGATTCATGAGAAATGAAAAAATAGTTCCTCCTAATTGAACCGATGATGCTAACAACTGTTTCGAAAAAAAATGGCCGATCACAAGCAACATCCTACTTCAATCAAGCAAAACCATAAAGAAGTAGTTCCAGTGTTGTGCTTGTTTTCTCTCTTGAAACGATTTATGTTGGCTGATTAGATGTTGGTTTTAAGTTTGCACCAGGTACTGCAACATTTCTCTTTTAGGGCTGTATTGTAATTTTACTACAGTCTTTAAAGAGTGGATATTTTGCCTTGTTTAGTCTTTACTCTGTCTCTGTGGTATCCCTGCAGTGGCTTTACATGATTTAAAGCTAAAAGAAAATAACCCCCTTTTATCTCACATTCGTGTTTTACAAAATCCTTTTTTCAGCCCTTGTCTGAAACGCTTCCTTTTAGCTGCTGTCTCTTTAAGGCTCCCTGTTCCACAAACCCCCTTCCTTCTGATTGGCCAGCCCGTCAGCCACTGTCTGAGGTTGGATTAAGCTTCCTGCACAAATGTTACGCATGGAAATGAGACTCATGAAATCAGCATGAGAGAGTGATGCAGCTTTAACGGATTAACACTTCTCATAACACTTTGCGTCTGTTCCCCAAATCCATATTTGTAAAACAATATTATAAGTTACACGAACAGTGGAACTACATTTTTGCTGCTTTAAGGAGGGTAGTGGTTCGGTCACACACACCTGCTGAAGATCGAGAGAGACATAGAAAGGAGGGGAGTTCATATTGAGTTATTTTTTGTTTATTTCCTGGTGGTTTGGAGTTTCAGGAGATTTATTTTGATCCCCTCAATGCAACCACTGAGGTTAAGTGTTGTTTTTATGTACAGCATTTCTCTTTGCGGTAAAATGTTGTTTTATTGATTAATTACGTCCATGTGTTAGGTTCATGATCGCCGTTGTAGGTCACATTTAACATCTTAAAGCTGCAATTATTCGATTTATGTATCATGTATGTTTGGTTGTAACTGTCATGAGTGTATTTTGTATTTACTTGTGCTTCATGTGTGTTTCTGATGTAGTTTTCACAGCTCAATAAACACCCCTTAACAGAATACCAGTGAGCTCATCTGTACATCTCTGGGGGTGTCATAAGTGTGGTTTGCCAACCAGGGGAGCACTTACGTTTTGGCTCCCAGGACGGCACTTTAGCGCAAGTTTAGCACCAAGGAGGGCACTATGGCAAACATTTGACTCCCAAGAGGGGACTTAAGCATGCAATTGGCTTCCAATAGGTCACGTCACTGTATGTTTTGGCTCCCAAGAAGTCACCTGAGTGCACATTTTGTCGCAGAAAAGGGGCATTGTAGTGCATTTTTTATTAATGGACCAGGAGGGGGAGGTGGCTACCCCCGTGCTCCCCTTCTGTGCACACCACTGCTAAACTGGTTTAATACAGCCACTGGTTGATTGACAGACAAAAAAAAGCACTCTCACCTGAAAGGAATAATCATATTTTGCTCAAATTCAGTCATAAATCATCATAGATGGTCTTTAGTTTTGGAGAGACAGTGTATGTGGTGTGTCTAAAAAACAACATCAAGCTTCTCTGAAGCAAAGCTCTGGAAATGAAGCTGCATATTTCACAGAGCTACTGGGTTTGACAGTGTAAACCGTTTTATGTCATATGTTACAGCTCTGACCTATGATATTAACTATTATGAACTTTTGTTTGTATTTTCTCATACCGTGACTATCATTTCATAAGCAGTAAACACCCTTCAATGAGAAAAGAAAACGTTTTTTTAATATATAAGCATGTAAATTGTGTTATATTTCATTTCCCTTGGACTGTCATTTCAGCATTAAAATTTAAAATTTCAGCCTTTTTGTCCCTGTCTGCGGGTCAAAGGTCGCGTCAGAGTGCCCTTTCTATTCATATTCTAGCAGGAAGCCGTGTATGAATTATTCATTTCATGCACACAATGCAAATGTGTAGATTTCAAGCACATATGGACTCCCTTGTACAGAGCAGGTTCATTAAAGAGAGCGCAGCAGTGATTAATGAAACATCAATATTGATGACTGATGCTTTAAAAAAAGACTGAATTGCTGATTTATTAATTGTCATGATGAATATTTCATTCATGCTTTCATTAATGCAGCGGGGTTTCTCTGCAAGTACAATGTGAGGAATTAAATTTACAAAATAGTCATCATCATTAAAAGAGGGCATCTGTGTGTTGGATTCATCCACCACAGAAAGTAGTCCCAGGAAGGTGCAATGTTTCGTCCTGGCTGCAGCTGTTTGTGGAGATGATGAAGATTTGAAAGATGAAATTACATTTTTGAGAGGTGTGTTTTAATCCTCAGGAGCAGCCAATCAGCTTTGAGCTTTGAGTGGTATATAAGAAAAGAGTTTCCAAGAGGCCGACCCTTTTCTTTCATTTCCTCTCTTGCGGCTTTGATGTTTCATTTTTTTTCTTCCATTTTCACTTTTCCTTCCTCCCCTCTTTTTTGGTCTCCTTTTCCTCTCTTGCTCCACTTTAAATTTTATTTCCGTTTCTCTCCCCCATTTCCCTTCACTCCTTTCCTCTCTTTCTCTCGCCTACCACCTCTTTCCTCCTCCCCCTTCACCTTACTCCCTCCCCTCTCCTCCCTCCTGGCTGTTTTTTTTTTCTTTCGCTCAGAGTTTGCGTGCCGTTTTAGAGTGTTTTCATCGATGTCGAGACCTTGCTATCAAACATGACTGCCTCTGCTCTAATTCACCCCCAGGACACCACACACACAGACACACACACACACACACATACAGACACACACACACACACTCAGGGCTCCTCGCTCTCTCACACACTCGAATGAACACCCATACCCACACACACACTCTCTCTCACATTCCTTCTTTATGCACACAAACACACTTCCAACTCATACTAATAGACACACACACGGATGAACAGACAGGTCGGCCAACACACACTCACACACCATTGTTGCTAGACTTGTGAGGACATTTCCTCTTTGACATTCCTGTGTAATCTTGACTCACTTCACCTGATTTGAGGTTTTATCATATTGACACAAACGTGCATATCTTTTAGTTTTGCAGGAATATTTTGTTCGTTAACAGACAAAGTTTAATTTTAATGCTGAACACCACCTTTAGTTTAGGTTCCTAAAAGATTTTTTTTTTAAATGGAGAAAATTTTGCACCTTATTTATTAAAATTAATCAGAACAGATGGTGTAGAGTAAATCTGAAGCCAATATGAGGGAGAAGCACATTTCCCTCCCGTCAAAATTCTTACTTCGTAAATTTGTCTCAATACTTGTAAAAGGGTTTTTGAGCTTGTAAAATCTTTTTGTAAGATTTAATTTGCTTAAAGTTTGTAAATGTGTTTGCAATTTGTTTTGAAACTTTGTCATTTTGGTTTGAACTCCCCAGCCACCGTAGTTCTGGGAGCTTCCTGCCCTTACCCACATAAAGTTAAACGCCAAAGCTTTTGGTGGAGAGACAACACCTCCCCTTTACTTTATGTTTAAGGTAAGATAGCAAGAACACTTTTTCTGCAGTTGGTGTCATTACAGGTACTTTTAGTTTATGTGACGTCAACACATTTGTGTTCCCACAAGAAAAACGGGCTCAAACACAGAAACTGGGAAACAACACAGAAATAATCAATTCTGGAGGTGATAATCTCATTTTAAACAATGGATTACACAGGGGAGCAATTTGAAAAAAAAAATTATGTTGAGTAAGATCTTCATGCTGATTAAAACTTAGATTGGCATGCTGATGCCAAAATTGCAGTCAGTTTTCCTCGCAAGTTTTTTCTCCGCAGCCTACCCTCTAGGTAAGCAAAATGAAATAAGTGGAATTTCTAAATTTTTCAATTTTAAGTTTTAACCCTGTGTTGCATAGTGGTCACTACAGTGGACACCTATTTAACACTTATTTACTCCTAAATTCAATGGTTCATGTGGTGGAAATTCGTATTTGCCTGTGTCAGGATATTTGTATTCTTCTTGGGGCCTGAAAAAATGTTTTCAATTCTTTTTCCAAATATATGCATATTTTTTAAAAGTTACAGACAAACATTCAAAGGTAAAACAGTGTAATAACTTTAAATTATTCAGTGTTAAAATGGACGAAAGAGAGTTAAAATGTTTTGCAAAAGCATTAAAATAAAGATTCTACATGAAACTACCAAAAAATAAAATAAATAAGTCAAACAAAAAAATAAGTCATACTTACATTAAGCTCACACTGTTTTAAGTTGAATGCTCAGTTACAAATATTAGAAAGAAAAAAAAAGGAAAACTTTTTTTTCATGCTTTAAGACAAATAAAAACACTCAAGGGAAAACTCCTGACACTGACTTTCATAATTCAAAACTGACTTTAATTTTCAAAAACTTAATGTGACTGAGAAAAACTGAGATAAGTTTTGGATTCTGCACCCAAAAATTACTTAAAAACAGCTATCAGACCTAACTCAACAAAAATTATGTTCCCTACTGTTATGAACAGGAAAATATATTAAAGTGAGATCATTTAAAGCTCACTTAGAAAGTCCTCACAAGGCCATTAAGCCTTTACATTTGATACAATTATGGGCAAATGTTGCAGCATAAGCACTTGTGTGGGTTTTGCACTGGAGTCCATAAATGTATAAATTGATATAAATCAGTAAAAAAGTGATTAAAAAATAACTACTGAGCTATAACTAAAAATTAAAATTTTGACTTGAAATGAAATTGCACTTTCTTGCTGCTTCTCATTTGGTGGGACGTGTCCTCTGCCTGCTGCATCTTCAGACTTTTCTGGTCCTCAGAAGTATAGAAAAACAAGAAACACACACACATGCGCGCACACACGCGCACATCCAAGCAGACAATTTCTTTACACACACAAACACTCTCTCTCTTTACTCCATCAGACACACACGTGAGTGACCCGTGACACACACACACTCACACACACTCACACACACTCACACACACACATTCAGTGTGTTTAGCCCTCAGTGTCACAGGCTGTGAATTTAATATTGATTCCATAAAGTAGTTTCAGTGTAACATGTCACAGCGCGTTAACGTCAGCGCAGCCAGCCGAACGGAGAGGAGAGCAGCTAGCACGCAACGCTGCGGGAGAGACGGAGGGGAGGAGCAGAGGTGAGGAAGAGGAGGGACAAGGGGAGGAGCTGAGAGAGGCAGAGGAGAGGAGGAATGAGACGGAGTTAGAGAAGATGGAATAGAGGAGAGGAGGAGTTGGGAGGAGATTGTGAGAGAGAAGAAGAAGATGGTGAAGGTAAAGAGGGGAGGATGGAGGGTAATGAGAGAAGGAGAGGTATGAAGGAGTGAGAGAAGAGAGGGAAAGAAAGAAGGAGTCAAGGGGAGAAGAAGAGGAGGAAAACTGAAAAGGAAGATGAAGAAAGGACAGAGTTGGTGCAGAAGAAGAGGAAGAGAAGGTGAGGAAGAGGAGGGATGGATGGAGGGTTAGAAGTGTAAGAGAAAAGAGAGAGAGGGATGGAGAGAGTCTGGAATAAAACGGGATAAAAGTGTGAATGTGAAAACAAAGAAAAGAGGATGAAGTGACGACGGTAGACAGAAAGAGAACTTTTTAAACTTTTGCAAAGGCATATTTTAGGTTTTTAGTCATACAATTTTTGTAAGATCTTAAAAAAAATAATATTGAGAATCTGTCACAAGATCAAAGAAACTTTCATGAAACGTTTGCAAGTTCTCAAGTCGTGTTGCAAACATTTCTAAGATCTCAAGAAATGTTTTTATGTCTTATGAAATTTTTCATGAGAACCTGAAATGAGATCACGAGATTTTTTTCAAAATCAAAACTTTTAGAGTTGATAAAGGAAAATAAAGGATAAGAAAATATGATGAATGAGAACGTGTAGAAAAGGAGGTAGAGACAACGTGAAATAAAGAAAAAGATGAAGATGGAGGAAAGAGAAACAGAGGAAAGAAAAAAGGACGGCATGAAAGGAAGGAGAGGTGGAGAGAAAAGAGAAGGAAGGACAGAGTGATGCTCTGCTGATACACAAACATTCAGGGGGTTATTAGACTGGATGAAGCCAGAGGGATTACACACACACACACACACACACACACACACAGACTGTACAGTCACTCACTAATTTTTGACCCTGCTGGCACAGAGTAACCAGGTCAGGGGTCAAAGGTCACAGTGGGTTCAACTGCTACAAGAAAAACAACGCAGACATGAGATTAACACAACATCACATGATGCTGAGTCTGTGTGTGTGTGTGTGTGTGTGTGTGTGTGTGTGTGTGTGTGTTCGTTTCACAGTGTCAGCCCACCCATTGTGAAGACTGTTTCTGGACTTTTTCAGGCGTGAAATTCTGGAAATGCTGAACATTTTTCACTTCAGACTGTCTCTGTTCTGAAACATGTGATCCAGAGCGAGAAGCAGGTTTGGCTCAGCGTCAGATTTTGAAGTTCAACAAGGTTTCGTTTCGGGATTTTGGTGTGAAGAGGAGGTAAAAGTACAGACAATCTTAGTGTAACAACAGCATCTTCCTCCGAAATGAACTGTGGTATATGTCTTGTACATTGTTTATGTGAACAACTTTATCGTAGTTTTTACCTGCGCTGAGAAAATTTTCTCAAGAGGTGAAATACTAATTTAGGTCCGAGGTACACAGGGTTGCATCCTCAGGTCCAGTGTTCTCGAATCAATAACCATGTCTTTTTTTATAAAAACACCACCTCCCTCAGCCAAAGCAGCCTACCTCTGAGCTTCAAAACCGTGCACGTTGAGAATCTCTATTTGATTCAAGACAAGTGATAAAGACCTCAAATACTTCCCAAGTTTAAGCCCAAAAAATGTTTCCTTCATGTCCCATTAGAAGCTCTGTATGTATCCGACAACTCCTGAAATTTTCCGTTATATTTCATCACAGTGTCGTGAAAATTTTCGGTGGCATGTTGACAACTTTCAGGGTTCAGTTGCCATCAGCTTAAATTAATTGTTCAAAAAATTCCAGTGAGATCTTGGTCCTTGAAATTTTTGAAATTTGCATTTTCATTATTTTTTTTTGTCTGAGTCGTATTGGCTAACCAGGTGTCAGGTGACAAACAGTCTGTATGGACAGCGTCAGCAGGTGAATTCTGAATTTGATCCCAAAATTTGCACTCAATCCTCTTTTTTTTTCTCCTCTTGACGTCAGACCTGACGAAGCTTGATTTTGACTTATCGTCTCCATGGTGTTATTCAGAAAACTTAAGAGCAGTAACATTGAGAAAATCTGTTTCTATTTCAGCTTTATACCGCAGAGGGAAGACAGAGAAAGCCTCTGTTGAAATTTACTGTTTACAGTGAAACTGAGACTCATCACAGACACATGAACTGCTACTATTCTGAGGGTGTACTGAACAAATAAATAGGTGTATTCCATTAAGAGGTGACTGGACAGTAAACAACATAGAAAAGCAATTGTCACTGCTAACTGCTCACAACACCAAATGCCTGTAAAGGTAGCCATCACTTACAGAGGTGTTTACTGTCCTAACAACAGAAGCTTGGTGCTAAGATTGTTAATTAGCTACAACTTCAAATACTCGGCTAGTTCCAGATAATTTCTCAAATGGTCAAAACAATTCACTTCAAAACTTCATTCTTTTTTCCTTAAACGTGCTGAAATTTCTGCACCAAAATGAACCGTATGTCAAAAACCAATATTTTGGTACATGCCTATGTCTCTTCAGGTTTTCTAGGTCAGATTTTCCTGCTGGGGTTTCAGCTCAGTCTGAGGTCTGAATTCATGTAGACAACACACACATGTAGACAACACACACACACACTGCTCAGTGATGGGGATGTTGTTTGACAATCTGGGTGAATGAGGGCGGAGAAGAGAAAGTCTCTTTCTCTCCTGTGTCAACTGTCTGAAGCGGCATGTTGCTCAACACTGAAACAGGAAATGCTCGAGGTAAGCGTGTATGTTTACAGCGTGTGTGACAGTGTGTGTACTGTGTATGTCTGTAGCATTAATGTGTGTGTGTATAGTCAAGCATGAGGGATAAAACAAATGTACAAATGTGTGCAAACATGAGGAGCTGCTTGGTTCAAGCTAAGTGTTAGCTTTGTAGCTTTATTTATTTACTTATATGCTACCCTTTTCAAAAATTCAAATATTAAAACAGTGTTATTAAACACATTAAATTATAAAAGCACAAGAATAACTGTAGCAGAGAAAAAGGAGTGGGGAAAATATATTATCTCAGAAATGCTGATTTTGTTTTTAGAACAAGAGTAATTTGAAAAATGTGTGAACAATACATAAAATACAAAGGTTTCAACGGAGTATCAATTAGAAAATGAAAATTAAGAATATCTGAATTTAAAGAATATAAATCAGCATTTTTGGGGAAATTATGAGTTATAAACTTCGGAAACCCTTCATACTGCTACTGTCTCTTTAAGAAACTTTAAAGCTCTCTGGAACTCAACATTCTAGAACACTCTTCTAGTGTTACCAGGCGACAAGGTTGCTCTTTGGAATTTTGAGATCCAAAATTTGTCCTTTTAAGGGGATTAATCAACGGGTGATGTCACAGTTCATACAAATCTTGCCGAAATCTCGCTAAAATCGCTCTGAAATCTCAACTGACTTTTTGAGTGGCCAAAAGTCTCATCCTGAAGTCACATTTTTACCTTGGAGTTTGAATCTTTGCCCACGTCAGTATTGACATTTAGATGTACCCCCTCTTTAAAGTTGTGTCAATATCTAACGAAAAAGAAGTCTGCAATTTCTGTGTTTTCTGTCTAATGTAATTTAGCATGCTGTTTCTGTGTCTGTGTGTTTGAAGCCACTGGAGCGACACTAACCTGACCTGTCTTTCTTCCTGTCTGCTGTTGCTCCCTCATCCCCACCGCAGTATAAATCATTCAGTTAAATTACACAGCAGCGTGAATAACAAACATCTGTGCGGACGAGCTGACACATCAACACGTGTCACAAAAAAACAGAATCAAAGACGAACCAACGTCAAACGAACCAACATTATTCATGCCTTCCATATTCACTGTTGAATGTTTGTGCATTTATTTATATTTTCTTGATCGTAGTTAAACTATTTTCACAATCTCTGATACTGTACATGCAAAAAGTGATTGAAGCAGCCTGCAAATGTCTGATTCCACCATTTTGGAACTCCCTGTGATTTTATTACAAGGCCAAAATAACAGGGGCCTTCTCGCTCAGTTAATTATTAAACACATGAAACAACTCAGTCTCCTTTGTTTGAAAGTTAATCACTCCATCCAGAAATCTAAAACTCTGTTAAAATGGACTCAGGATCCGTGTTCACCTCTGCAGCGAGGTTCACACAGCTGCCGACTCCCTGTCAGGTTTATCACTAAATGCCTCTTTGTCGCAGTGAAATGATTACACACCAACTCTGTCTTTATAATTCATATTTCACACCGTTAAATGACTCACGTTTCAACACTGTTTGACACCTGAAACACTCTCAACAATGACTTAAATTTTACACCTCAAACTAAAGTCCCACAAAGCCGCCGCCGCTCCTCCCTGATAATGATTAATTGTCAGGTCTTAAAAACTCGGCGCCGTTAATCTTTCGGGGAGCTGCAGGTGCTAACAGCCGGAGCTAATTGGGGTGCAGAGCCAATTAGAGGCAGGAGAAGACTGATGGCATTAACGGTGATGAGGCTCATAAAGATGGCAGACCTGCAGAGACACAGTTTGAGCCGCTCGTCTGTAAATTCACAGAGAGACGCAAAGAGATGTGAGCTGGGAGAGGAAGGAAACGTTTCACCAAGACAGAGGTACACTGAGAAAACAGGCCTTAACACAAAGGGGGTACTTTGAGACAGCTAAACAGAAACAAAATGATATTCTAGGATGGATTGTTCCTCATGTTGTGATGGGTAATAATATCTGTAGGGGAGACTGGGGATGAATGTAACACTTTTTGTTTCAGCAAGTGTAACTCAGTGGTTCTTTGAGCAAGAGATCTCAAATTGTGACATGTGGTACCAATATTTGTCTGCTACAAACAGCATACATTTGGACTCCCACTACACCATCACAGATTATATAAATTCATGTTAAATAAAGAGGTATGTTGTTACAACCTACCACAGTACCAGGGTGAGTTGTCGTATCACTTAAGGATGGATGTAATGATTTAATTATTATGCATATGGAAGCACTTTAATGAATTATAAAGAATGAACTATAAACATGTAACACTCCAAAGATTATTTAAAAAAAGTATAAGTTAAATACAATAACATAAGTTCAATGAAATAAATAGTCATATATACATTTGTAAAATGAAGAACAATGAAGCAAAAATGATTGTGTGTTGTTCCTGTGTTTTGCAGCCTCAAACAGACTAATGTTAAAAAAAAAAAAGGAAAAAAGCATTTTAACACTTGCAGATCAAAACAATCAACAAACCACTTTTGAACAGTGTAGCGAAAAGTTGCTCCAAGTACTGAATAACTACTAAACAGTATTTGAACAGCTGAACTGTTTCGGGAACAATAAACAAAACACTTTTGAACAGTGTGTTTTTAAGGTGCAGATGCACTCTGTTAGTAATTGTGAATGAAGTTAACTGCCAGAGGCAAAATACATGTGTTTAATTAGATAGGCAGTATTTGTAAATAGTTACAACCCTTCTCATGTCGGGCAGCCAGTAAAAAGCCAACAAATTTCAGCATTTAGCATCAAAGCTGGAACACATGCAACAACTTAAAAAAATCTAAGGAAACTATTTCTAGAGCTAATGCAAGTGAATAAAATGTTTCTACAACACAATGGACACTATGTAAAAATGTTTGTCATGGAATTTTTTGGCTCTAGAACAGACAATTTTCAATGCAAAGACACATGGCTTCACCAGTCAGCTCAATTTGAAAGTGGGCGTGGACTGTATTGATGACATCGCCACAGCTTAGTTCTGATTGGTCAAACTGAGAATGCTACAACTATCCTCAGTCTCCCCCACTTTGACCTTTAAGACTCTTGAAAACTTTAGATAGTCTGGCTGAAATGCAGAAAGTTGACATGAAGAGGTAACACAAAACATTCATTGTAGTTAACTGCAGAATGCTAAAAGACGCCCACAAACATTTATCTTGGGAAACCTTTGGACTGTAGGTTAACTTTTAAAGAGTTTCAGGCCTTAAACTAAGGTTACATGGTACCCTGAAACTGATTTAAGGTAGTTGCTACATGAAAATAGAGAGACAATATTAATGTAGTTCTAAAAATTGTTGGCTCAGATCATCCTGGGTCATTTCTCCTAGATAGAGGTCACTGGCCATTCAAACTGTGCTGTACTTTCGTGCACACTACTACACACTCACACTCACACCACTCAATCAGAATGAGACTTCAGCACTTACATGGCCGCCAACGTCACTATGAAGTGTCTGTTTTTCAAGATACAGTTTCATCAGAGTCAGCAGATTAGGAAACACAGAGTGCATTCTCACAACTTTACTCACTTTTTGGCTTCTGTTGAGTTGTTTTGAACCAACACAGCCCTCTGACACCCTGCCATTGTTTCTAATGATTGTCAAAATGAACCACGCCCAAGCATACCTCTACCAATTGTACCAAAGCCAGGGAAGTAGGCCATACTTTAGCATGGTTTACTCGCGCTCACACTGGCCAAACGAGCCAGACTTTATGGCTGAAGCGTGCTCAAGCTCGGCACGGTTGATGAGTGTGACTGCGCTCTTGGAGAACAGGCCTTAATACTATAGAGGTACCTTAACACAGCCAAACAGACAAGAAATCATTTTAAGATGGATTCTTTCTCATGTAAAAGAGACAACCTTTGAGCCACTTGAAACTTTACAAATACTCTGACCAAAATCCAAAAAGTTGGCTAAAGGGTTACTACGTAATATTCACTGTAGTTTATGGCAAAGGCTAAAAGATGCCCAGAAACATCAATCTAGGAATACCTACAGCTTATGGTTTAGCTTGTTCAGAGTTTCAGGTATGCATGTTACATGGTTCCCTGAAAGTGGTGTTTTCTAGTTGCTACATGAAAATAGGGATACAAAATTTTTGTAGTTTTAGAAATTGTTGGCCCAGGACTTCAAGAGACATGAAGAGAAACATAGCTGAGGGTAAGCTCAGGCCTCATGCATTTACTTCCTGTTTGTGTACCTCACTTCCTGTTATCACGTTGATGCTGAAGTGACATTTTGGGAAACTGAATTTCCCTCCACAAAAAAAAAAAAAAAAAAAAAGGATCCCACCTTTTGTCTTCCGAGCGTGCTCTATGACACCTCAATGTCATCCACGACCATCCAATCACAAACCTCCTCCCCCCTCCTCTCTCACCCTGGACAGTTGCTATGCGACAGAGTCCTTGTATAATTCATTTACCCGCTGCATGCAAATATGTGGACAATTAACCACTTCTGTTTGCATAATAGATTTGGAAAAAGGGGGGGGAGAGGGAGTGTAGGGGGGTATTTAACTCGTAGTTCATCTCATCCTGCCTGACGACACAAAGCAACCGAGGGGCGAGAGAGTGAGAGAGGTAAAGAGAAAGCTACGAGAGAGAGAAACCTCTCATCGCAATCATTGCAGCCTCAATACCTTCATTCTTTCTGTGTATTCGTTCACTCGTCACAGAGAGCAGAGAGGAGGAGGAGGATGCAAATTACCCGACTGCAACACACACTAAATGTTCAAAACACACACACACATAAAGCGCACGTGCACGCATGCACAAACGTGTAATTACTACCCTGATCGGGCGGCGCTCAGCCTCCGCTCAGCAGCCATTGATGTGTAGATGAAGATGGCCGCCGCATGTTTTTGCGCTGAAAGAAAACCATGTTTTGGTTGGGCTCTGTCAACCGAACAGCTGGATTGCCATTTTTCACTCAAATTAGATTTCGGCTGAAGCACCGGCGCTGGGGGAAATTAAACCGCACAACAAGAAGCAGAAGGAGAGAGCAGCCACTTTCTCTCTTTCTGTCTTTTCACGCTCTCCCTAATTTGGTACAAAGAGGGTTCAGAGCAGGGCGCAGTGGCAAGTCAAGCTGCATCCATCCATCCATCCATCCCTCCATCTATTCATCCCTCTATCCATCCATCCATGGGTTTTATTAGTGCAGATTTCCTTTTGTGCCTTTTTACTGTTACTGAGACATTTTAATCTTCTGTTACCGACTGAAATCTTTGCCTGTCAAACAGACAGCAGGAGCTTTTCACAGTTTAAATATCCCGGCTGTATTATTCCTTGTTAAAAAGACCAAGAAAGAGGTTTTCATCAACCCTCATTGTGGAGAGATTTTTTGAAAAACATGCAGATTTAAAAGCCGGAACAAACTTTTATATCCAGAATTAGAAATGTTGCACAAGAAGTCAAGTCAGCCTTATTCATACAAAACCAACATCACAAATATTCCTAAAAAGGGTTTGCAGCTCATTACAGCTTGTAACACCCTCTGTACCTTTGCCCTCAGTTCAGATCAGGAAAAACTCTCCAACCAAAAACATCAGAATGAAAACGTCATTATTGTAAACGTAAAAAGAAACATTTTAGAGATTTCAGATCAAAACAGACACTCATGGCTGAAGCGAATACTCAAAGGTACCTTAAAGCAAATGGATGCTCTTTACCAGATATGTACCTTGAAACAGGCACAAAGACCTCACGAAACAGACGTAAAAGAGAAACTCTAAAGAGGCAGGAAATGGCATCAGAAGTAAGGAAAGAGCTTGAGGGTACCAAGATACAGGCATTTCAGGGCGACTTAAATCAAGAGAAGAACTTAAGATTATATTGTAACTTAAAGCAAAAGGTACCCAAAAGCAAAAACTTACAGTAAGTTCTGGAAAAATCATTTAAGGTACCTTAAAACAGATAGGACCAGTTCTGTCAACAGATACGACGGGTACACTGAAACAGCCACAAAGGCCCATCAAAATAGATCGAAGAAGAGACCTTGGAACGAGCAGGAAATGACATCAGAAACCACTCTTGAAACTTCAGTCAAGAGCTGATGATCACAGTACAACATTTACCAAAAGGTACCTTGAAACAGATACTTTGGCCTAATTGTACCTTGTGTCAGATTTTTAGCAATTTTTTTTGCAAGAGACACCAAGTCTAGTTCCATTTCCATGACACTTTTCGGTAAATAAAAGTGATGTTCCTGAAGTTCCGGTGACATACAACTGTGCATTTCCACTGTTTCCATTACGACTACAATTGTAAAATCTTGTCCTGTGAGAGGACGCCAGAAGTCCAAATGTGTGACAGCGGCCATGTACTAAAGACTTCTGGGAGAAGATCGTGGCTAATGACTTAACAGAGGAGTTGTGGATCCAAACCTTCAAGATGACCCCGCCTACATTCGTCCAATATAAGATCATGTTGTTCAATCTTGATCTACTGTTCATCTTGTTTGTTTTGGGAAAGTGAGTCGTGTCATTGTTCACATATGGTGATGCCTTTTTTTGTGTGAAAATAGCGTTACCATTACACTTTTGGGACAAACTTCAATATCAAAACTTCTGAAAAGCCATCACATAAGAGCTTAAAAACTTCGTATGGAAATTTTTAATGCAATTTTTGGGTTTTGTGCAATTCTTGAGGTTATTGAAATGCAGGTACAGACAGACGTGTTGCATTGCCACCAGGTATCGGACAGTGAAGGTAAAATTATTTCAATACCTTAGTATCCTAGGGGACCTAAACAAAAGTAGTGCTTTCTACTCGAACTACAGTTGTGTACAGTGGTCACTACAGTGGACACCTATTTAAAACTTATTTACTCCTGAAATCAATGGTTCATGTGGTGTAAATTCATATCAGCCTGTGTCAGGATATTTTTTATTCTTCTTGGGTCTGAAAAAAATGTTTTCAATTCTTTTTCCAAATTTTTTTTTTTTTCCTAAAAAGTTATAGACAAACATTTGAGGGTAAAACAGCATGATAACTATAAATTATTCAGTGTTAAAATGGATGAAAGAGAGATAAAATGTTTCTCAGAGCATTAATAAAAGGTTATTCATGAAACCACCCAAAAAAAAAAAAAAAAGTCAAATTAAAAAAATAAGTCATATTTACATTAAGTTCACACTGTTTTAAGGTGAATGCTAAGTTACAAATATTTGAAGAAAAAAAATCAAAAACATTTTTTCATGCTGAAAGACAAATAAAAACACAGAGGGTTAAAACATCAGAAAAATGCATTGTAGAAAATATGGGGAACCTTAACAAAGACACTTCAGTTTTATTTAAAACAGAAGCTCAAGAGTCAATTCTAACATTTACTATTGGGTAAATTACAGATCAGTGAACTTATAAACAAACCTAAAAGCCCTTTAAGTCAGATATCACCTCAAATAACCTGTTGTTGTATATACTTAATTGCACCCAAAACAGATGTTAAGAGGGAACCTTGAAACGGACACATGAAGCTCCTGAAACAAGTCAGGCAAATCAGGTTGTAACTGGAAGCAGACAAACTATAGGGTGCTGTTATATACACACTTCTGGGAAGCTTAAAACAAAAGCCAATGACTCCAATGAATCGTTAACAAAAGGTTCCTCAAGACAGATAAATAGTTGTACCATTAAATAAACAAAAAAGACGCTAAAACCTGTAGCATGGACCAAGATTAACTTCTTAAAGCACAAACCAAAGGGTACCCCGAAACAGAAACCTAATAAATCTTAATGTAGGTTTAGTGGTACCCTTTGTTTATTTGTATTTTTTTTGGACGGACACTTGATAATTACAAGACACAGCAGAGTGAAAAGCTGTGTGATTGTGAGAACCTAAAAACGAAAGGTTACAAGTTTTTCAAAGGTCTCTGTGTGGATCCTTTATAACAATCTGAGCCTGTTGATAAATAAATGCTGTAACGTCTTGTTATATTTGAAATGCTGTCCCTTTTACTTTGCATCAACAAAGACATTAAATATTAGTTGCGAATGTTTCCAGATTCCGGAAAACATGCGTTTATTTTCTTCATTTTCCTGTCTGATTTACTACACTGATCTTTAAAGTTTTCTGTCTCATTAGCCGCAGATGGTGATACAAGGTTTCTGCATGAAGCGTAAAAGCCTCTGGCGGGCCGTGACACCGAGGCAGGTAATTTGTCAGCACGCTGATGAAGCTATTATTAATGTTGTCAAGCTTCACTGCACTGTGATGCACAATATATTAGTCACATTACCGCGCAGGTTCCCTCTGCTACTCACTGACCTGTCACACACACTGACAGCACACATAATCACAGGTATGACACGCCGACGACGCCTCTAATCAGAGCTGCAAGAGAAACGGAGACAAAGTTCCCTCTTTTTATGAAATGACAGGGGGGGACTCGCCCTCCACCCCCTTCTCCGAGAGCCACCGGTTCAATTCCCACCTGACACGACACCTTTGAAGGTATAGAATGACGAACGTAATCATATGGATGACACATTCAGTGGCAGGTGGAAACCACACATCTGCTACAAAAGCTTTTCAGGGAGGGAGACAAGCTTGGAAAACAAAGAATTGAACAAAACATCCTTATAAAAAGACATTTTACATGGCAGAAAAATGGCACAAAAACCTAAAAATACTGATAGTTTTCTTCCCCACATGGCAGTTAATGTTGTTCAGCTCCAGGGGAATAAACACACATCATCTCCCTGAGGGTGTAATACCCCACCACCAACATATAGATGATGACAGGATTAATATCTTTGAGCTGCGATTGGCTGGTAAAGAAAATTCCCTTAAGAGAGAAGATCAGGATTCAATCTGCAGACCAGTAGGGATTTCAAATCCAGAGAGACTTTCAGTCACACACAAATTAAACATTATGTCACCACTTTGCTATGAAACAGTGACAGAGCTGGAAGAAAGGTGTGGACAGACGTGTTTAAGTGTATAAAGTTACATCTGTGCTGATTCTCTTTGCACAGGAATTTATATCTTTACTCTCTTAATAATAATGAGTAATCATAGGCTGTACGTAGTTAAATGTGATATTAGGATTTTGCACATTTATGATTCTAGCATATTATTTTATGTCCAAGTAAATCAGTAATGCATGTTGACTTGACAAACACCTGAGCCCCTCCCAGCTGTGTAGTAAAGCTACAGCTTTTAACATGTGTCTCACTGTTTGTACAAGAATTTAGTGCTCAAAAACTGGACTACTTTGGCTTCTCTAATTTTCCATGTTTGATATTTTAGCTAATGTTAGATTTAAATTTCTATTCCTATTCTTGGTGTTTTTATAATTTTACTTTTTGGCTATACTGTCTTACTGTGTACTTATTATTTATTAAGGCTCTTTTTTAATTTTCTGTTTCAATTCAATGTGTACATTTTACAAGATATTTTACTTAATGTTAAATTGAAATTGTTCTTTCTATTCTCAGTATTTGCATATTTTTTTAACCAATTTTGCTAGACTCTCTTACCGCGTACTTATTCTTATTTAGGCTTTAAAAACTGGGACCTGAGTTCTAATTTCGTGCCACTAATATGTAAATGTAAACTGGTATAATAATAAAGTTCCTTGAATCCTTGAATTAGGACCCAGATTGCCTTTGTGAATTGTAACCTGACAGTTATACGTGAACAGTTATGAGTGAAGAAGAAACTCAGTGAATGTGTGCTCCTGCCATACAAATAAAGTTTCACAATAACACTGGCTGATTTCCAAAACTGAGGAGTTCATTTGTTATGAAATTGATGAGTTATTTCTAACAGCTACATCAAGAAATTATGTAAACTATCAGCTATAATTAAAATAAACAAAAACAAAAGGTTAAAAAAAAAGTTAATTATATTGAAATAGATTGTTTATTTTAAACAACAACCTGAAGAAGTTAAGTTAGCTGACACGTCTAAATCAACCAAAATAAAACAATGGTTGAAACAATACATCTTATTTCATCAAGGTAACTCCTGTTGGGATTAGAGAACAAAATTTATTTTCTGCCCTCACCTAAGATTTTCTTGAAGCTGTATTTCGACTTTTTTCTCGATTTTTTTTCCCTCAAAATTGTTTTTTTTTTTCCCTTTTCCTTGTCCTTATGTCTTTAATCTTGAAATTGTAATTTCACTTTTTTCCCCATCATTTTGACTTTTATTTCAATTTGCCCAAGATTATTTCCCCATTAAAACTAGCCCGTTGCAATCAGGTTTTTTTTTTTATTTTAATGCTGCAGTTTTCCTTTTGGTCTGGCCTCAAATTTCAATGATGTACATGTTGAATCATTACAGCTAACCACTTAGTTGTGTTTCTATTTAAAGTTAAACAAAAATGTGATGAATGAAGTCACATTAAAGAACTAAAAGCTGTTCCTCATGTGCTCACACGTGTAATGGATCAGAAACACATGAGTTTTGTTACATTAGATGAGTGCTACTTTCAATGCATGCAAACATTTCTGATTAATGAAAATTCCCTTTGTCTCTTTACAGAGATAAAAGAAACTAGAAAAGTTTGATCTCAGCTTCTAAAGACACTTTTTCTTGTCAGGTGTTTCACTGTTTTTGTTTTCCTCCGTCATGTTGTCTTCTCCCTCTCTGTTTACATTTCCTGAGACACCATGGTGTCAGATTTCATGTGTGCATGTGTGTGCATGTGCATGTGCATGTGTGTGTGTGTGTGTGTGTGTGCTTATTTGTGTGTTTGTGCAGTTATTTCAGCAGCCTGTAGATGGCAGCAGAGAACAGTGAATAGATCACTGACTGGGCTGCATGTAAATCTTCCTTTCAGGTGAACCCTGTCTGAAAAATACATTTAAACACTGTTATGTTTTGCAATCATATTTGATTTTATCATTTTAGATGACAGAAAAAAGGTTTGTGCAGTTTATTTCTAACAATATACAATGTTTACAATAGAACCAAACAGATAGAATACCCCCCAAAAAATAATACAAACAGGCTTAAATCTGTCTATCCAAAATAGACCAATTAATGACTTCACTTGCTTGTTTTTATTATAAATGCATCTACAATCAATGTGACACTGCATTTTGAGGCACATTTTCAGGTAAAGTGTTTCTTGTACTTACTCATACAAAAACGTTCACCCTTTTTAATTTGGTTTGATGCCATGACAAACTAAGATGTGTTTTCTTGGGTCAAATATTTTTGAGTTTGTGTGTAAAACAATTCAAAAACTTTGAATAAAAGTATAAATACTATTTTTATTCATTTCAAAGTATGTTTTTATTGTCTTTTTTTAATCATATTTTGCAATGATGTCAAATAACATTTGTAACACATTATGCATTACAAACATACATCTACAACAAAATACTGTGCTTTGTACATCTATTGTCATTTGCAATGCAGTTTTTCTTAGATAATTTTAAAATTCCTGTTATATAATTAACACAATTGGCTCTAAAGAATAATCAGTGCTAATTCATGTTAAAATCTGCATTAGAAAATCTAGATTCACTCATATATTGGTTATTTAAAAGAGCAGATCTAATGCGTATGTAAAAAGAAAAAAGCAGTAAACTTTGCAGTGATGGTTCTTTTTTGGGGGGATGTCTTGTATTTGTTGCATGAGGAAATAAAATAGAGACAAACTAATGAAATGTTTTGTACATGTGTAAGTGCATACTCAAAACAAATCATTGTCTCAGGTTTTGAACTGCATATAAAAGATAGGTAATGGTGTGTTTTTGCAGTGCTGGCATGACTGGATTATGTGCTATACTAAAGCAAATGCTTTCTTTTGTTGACTGTATAAACTGTGTTTTATTGTGTGTTTCATTGTGTGTCCTAGTCGCTAGTGGAAAGGCAGCAGCGTATTGTTTTGCTCGCTCTGTGTTTCGTCATTTCGTGTGTTTACAGTTGCTTGGTGTAAACATGGCCGCCGCTGTTTGTTCCCTTTACCTTCACAACAAACAGGACGAGGCTGCTGCTGCTGCTGCTGTCACTGTGTTTGTAGTTCAGACGTCCAATTATTACACAGCACCAACCTTCATCCAATTATTATACACACACAAACGCACACATGCACACACACACACACACACACACGGAGTCTATTATCATCTCTCTTTATGTGACGGTACCGAACAACAAGAATTATACACCTTAATTAAGCAGCCAACATGTCAGTGTATTTATAATAGCTACTCCCTCTCCCTCTCTCTCTCTCTCTCTCTCTCTCTCTCTCACACACACACACACACACACACACACACACACACACACACACACGCACTGTAAATCCAACTGTGAGTTCACACTCTAAAACATGCTCGGTAAAAACAAATCAGTAAAACTAAGGAACACATTTTGGTTGTTAATCCTGAGCTCGTCATAAAGACAATTCAGATTGATTTTTACTATTATGGGCCCAAATAATTCCACATACTAAACATTTCTATCAATTTCATAGACATGAGATCTCACAGAATCTTGTGTGGTCAAATGCGACCTTAGAAGGTAAACAGTGTGAATCAATGTTGATAACCAGCCCTCCCAGAATCAAAAATAGTGAATTTGTTTAACATTCATGATTCCAAATTCATGAGGCTCTGAAAACATGGATGTGACATCACCCCCCCCCCCTGTTTCCAAACAAGTGGAAAAAGCTTAGTCTAAAAATATGGAACCTATGCTGAATTGCTAAAAACTGTAGTTCTCCAAGTGTCCACTTGAGGCTGTCTTGAGAAACACTAGAAACAACAAACACACCTATTCAAAACAGCCGACTTTTAACTTAGATTCTGGTTCAAAAACGATTTGGGTCTCACTTCTCTGTCAGCACACACTGTTTGGTGCTTGAATTTTGTTTTTGTGGCTATGGATGGGTATCGAGAACCTGTTCCTGTTAAGAATCAGTAAGATATGGTCAGATACACCGACATCATTAGCTTTATTCTTGACAATTCCCTTATAAATTCTTTACATTACGCTGTTGAAGCCTGACCTTACTTCGACAACTCTGCCCCAGCTCGCTTAGCTCAGCAGATAAATGATAGTTTCCCATCAGAAAACTTTGATTCAGGGTTTTCCCTTTGAAGTTTTACTCTAGAAGCTCTAAAACTGACCATACAAATGAATGTTCATAACTCACTCATAACAGATTCTTGTACAATACATTCAACAGTTTAAACATCTCTTCACGTACCAAAATCAATATAAAAATCCTAGTGCTAGCTTGATGTTATAATATATGGAATATCACATGCTGGCAGTTAACATACATTGATGTCGCTTCAGTTTTGGTGCAGAATTTCAATTTTAATAACAAAAACACATCACAGTTACTTTTTGTGAACAATTCTTAAAACGTAAAAATCCATACACCAATTTCAAATTTATTTACTTGGAAACTAAATAAAATGAATTTGACACAAAGAGCCTGTAAAGCTACTTTTTGTTCACAGAAAATTCACAAAATAAAAAATCAAAATTGATGAGGGTATTGGTATCAATAAAATTTTATGAATACCCAAACTAGCCATTTTTGAATGTAGCTGTGTGAGGTGAGAATACGGAGGGGACCGAGCATTGATCCTTGGGGGACGCCATGCATGAAGAGAATGAATGGGATTTACAACAGATACTAAAGATGAATAGAAATCTGTCTGAGAGAAATGGCTTAAACCAGTTCTACAAATGCATGATTGGAGGCGAAGATGGAGTGATCATCGATGTCAAAAGCTGTGCAGAGGTCACCGAGTAGGAGGATGAAAATGAAAGCTCCAGCGTCATAGAACAGCCTGAATGAGAGAGGAAAATCTTAACCCATGCTTCGGTCTTTGACTGATGACCACAGAGAACGACCCGCACCAATCAGTGGAATCTGCCACTCATGAGCGATATGACGACCGAGTCATCAGCAGAAGTAAAGATGTGATGCTTAATGGCCCTGACACCCATTTGTGTAAAAATAGGATGAAGAAAGGGACACATCCACCACTCGTGGGGGTCACGCTTCCTTATCCATCTGCCTCACAAGCCATGCAAAAGTTTGTGCCCTCTCTCAGTGTTTCACAACTTTATCCATACGAAGCAGACACTTAGATGAGACTTCTGCAATAATAATTTAAAATATGGTTGACAAACTCTTTAGAGCATGCACACACAGTGCTGTTGTCAGGGAAACAAGGGAAGAATATGCACACTCTCTTGTTAACAAAGCTGAGAGGACAACTGTGTGTGAGTGTGTGCAGAGGTCAGAGGAAATTAGAGTGGGTTTTGACAGTTTGACTAACACTCATGCAGACACATCTATACATCAAAGCTTTGTGTGTATGTATGTGTGTGTGTCAATTAAAAATCATGATGTGTAAATAGAAATATAGTTTGAGTAAATAAAGAAAAAATGTCTAACATATGTGCACGGCTTCATCTTAATGAACAAAAACAAACACACAATGCTGATGAAAATACATGCTGCCGCTGCTGTGTTTATATGCATTCAATAAGTTTTTCTGCTAAAATAATCAGAAAATAAGAGTGTCTAACTTCCTTAAAAAAATGATAACACAAGAACTCAAGCAGGGTTAAAGCCCTGACAGAAATTATATGAAAAATGAGCCAAAGCTTCAAAATTGTGAAGGCAAAGCTGATATGAGTAGTTAATTTTGAGATGTGGCGTCCCACAGGGTTCATTACCGGGGCCTGCACTAATCTCTTCACACATCCTGTCAAATTAGTCCAGGAAGGTACATTTAATTTGTTTTAAATTCATCTCTTTTAACTCAATTTCCAGCAGTGTTTCATAAAAAAAGTTGCATGATGCAGCCACATGCCACAGTTGCAGTCCCAAGATTTTCAGGCAACAGGAGTCGAGGTCACCAGTGATGGGAAGTTCACGTTTTTTCAGAGATCTGGTTCTTTTGGCTCGGCTCTCCAAGAAGAACCTGCTTTTTTGGCTCCCTAATGGCTTATAATTTAGAAATATTTGCAGTCTCATATTTTAGACTAACCTGGCAAATATGAGTGATTTGAGTATTGATGTCAATGCTTATTTCTGTCGCGAGGTTTGAAGTATGAGATCCAAAAACTCCAGTTACAGGTGTATATGAAACCAGAGTTTTCCCAAACCTTCGCTTTGGCCCGAGTTTTTGCAGTCCAAACATGTCAAGTTTAACAGAAAACACACTGGCTCACACATATCATTTGGCATGAAGTATCACTTTATGCAGATGACACAACTCTTACGCGGAAACTTATTTTAGATGCTGTTCCTACATTGTGGTCACTGATGAGAGTAAAATCATTTGTTTACTTTGTTTGCACACATCTGAATGCAAAAATGGTCTGTTTACAAACAAATTTGCACGCTCTCGCCATTTGAACGTATGTGAGTGTCCAAAGATGTGCGCCTGGTTTGGGGCATTGCTAACTTTCTCTAATCCACTCATGTCATTTGAGAAGTCCCAACAATTAATCAAGTCTTTTCATTAACTTTAATTCACCTCGAGTCAAAGTCTTGTAACAACCTGTCTGGGTTCTACGTCTCAAAACTACATGCTAACCATACATAAACCCACTCATTACTTCTTTAATTGGTTTTGATTAGATCATTTTAGTACTATATTTATGTGACACACCTTATATGACAGTCAGACTAACCACTGGAGGAAATCTTCTCTTCAATCTGACATTATTTCCTTTGTCACAAGATCAATCTGATCTGAATTGTCTTGTTGTTGATATTTAACATAAATTACATTCAGGGTGTCACCTTTGTGACCGTGTCTGTCATGTAAAAACACTATGACTTAATATTTTAGCAAGATGTGTTTTCTAATCACCTGCCTAAATTCCAATTGGTTTTCTTGTTGTCATAGAAACTGGGTTCAAAATAGTTTTATTTACATCAACTAAAGTCTCATTATTCACTGCTCAGATATCTAAATGTCTCAGGTCAAATTTCCGTCTTAAACGTGTGTTTCAGATGAAGAAGGAAATTTAACTTAAAGTGGATTATAGCGAGGCTGTTCTCGTTAATAAGCTCAGTGAGTTGTATTTAACCTGAGTGTTAACCTCTGGGAAATATAAAGTGAAGCTGTGATGATTTGAGGAATTGGATGATTAGTATTTAAATTAACTAATTCACATCATTTTGTCATTTTAGAATTTAACAGTAAAGAAAATCTCATCAGAGCTCTGATAACACTTTGGTTTGGCCACTGATGGAGATTAATTTCTAGAACTGGCTACGTCTACTTCTTACACAAATTAACCAATAAAAATATTTGTTTATGTGAAATGTAGATGAAAAATAAAAGGGAAAATGTGTCATAACCACCTTTTCTGCCTTTAGTTTTAATGACAACAGAGAAAAACTGGAAAAATAATAATAACGTTGGCCCGTTTCTGAGGAAAAAGTGTCAACCTGTCAGAGAAACATATTTGTTTGTTTTTTAAGACACTGACAGACAACAAAGTCAACATCTCTCTAAGTTTACAGAGAACACTTCTTTGAGATGATGATGCTCCAAAATGGTTTCTGTCAAAGTATTTGCACAAAACAATCAGTTGGTGACAAACTAAGGTGTAGTGGTGATTATTGGTATCAAAATACAGATGTCATCAGTGTATAAAGAGAAATGAAATCAGATTTGTGAAATTACTAAGTGTCTTCCATGGACTTTTAGTTCCTTTAGTTCCTGATATCCGTTTGATTGAAAGTAACCATAATCAAGATAAAGTTTCTGTCATGACTGGGGTTTTATTGAAATTACTGTTTGAAATATTAATTTCAGCGGCTGATCCGTGAGGAACATGAGCGTTTGGACACAGGTACGCCAACATAAAGTGTTGCTCTATGAGTATTAAACTTTATCTTCATAAGCCTTCTCTTCCTCCCCCTCCTCCACCTGCTTCTGCTGATTCCCAGCCCATCTGTCTCCCCTCCTCAGGGAGATACAGGGGGGAGAAGAAGGGAGGACGGAGGTAAATTAACAAGTTGCCACATGTTTCCAGGCTGTGAGGTGAAGTGGCTCTGCTGCTTTTAATTACCCCTGGACGTCACTCTGATAGTCTCAACGCAACCCACAGTATGTAGAAACACAGGTATCTGTTTCCTTCTTACATTTCCTATTGCTCATGACTGACTCTGAGGAAAAGGAACAAATTTTATGATCTCAAACTCTCTTTCTCCTATTGAAACAATATAGAAATACACTTTTGAAGAAACATTATACTGTACATCCCAAAAAATGAAACACAATGTACATTCAGGCCGTTATAACATCTAAACTGTAGCACCTGTGTGATTCACCCATGTACAGCATCGCCCCATGTCCACTGTGTGCCCTCCTCACTGATGGTCACGAAGTAAAATGTGATGTTTTTTCATACGCTACAACCATTACTAAATCCTACTCATTTGTAATAGGTATTTAGCCGACAAATCAATTTCATAAGGTTAAGATGAATAAACTCAAATTGTATGAGAATATTTATGTTGATACATTAAGGTAGCACTTGCTAAAAAAAGGGGGGGGGGTAAAAGTTACACAATCAAACCTATAGCA
>RPOG01005549.1:2380-31018 GCA_008086565.1 Thalassoma bifasciatum | reverse complement strand
TTAATGACATTTAAACCTGACGGCACAGAACCAGACTGAATGAAGACAAAATACAGCCCTAAAATGCTCCTTCATGATTCCTAAAGAAGTTAAAAGTCCTTTTTAAACCAAAAAGAAGTTAACAGCAAAGATAGTTGGCTTTAAAGAGTCTTTTAAATTAAATCAAAGTTGGTCGGTGCAGGAGCGATCTGTCTGCCACCAGAGTCTTTAAGCACCAATCAGTCCATTAATCCACAGGGAACCAAAAAGGAAAACCAGTTCAAAGAAGAATGATTGATCAACAACAAATCTCTGCTATACCAGGCCCAAAAATCAAAAATTAAAGTGATCTCACTGGATCCAGGGAAGAGTTGATGTCAGGAAGCAGCTCCTTCGTTTTCCTCCGCGTGCAGCAGCACCAGGCTGTTGTTTACCTACGTTGTCATGACGACCCACATTGAGCCGCGTATTACTTCAATGAAATCTTTTTAAAGCTTTTGTTTTTTCCTTTAAAGACCACGGTGGCACATATGTTAGTACAAAATGATGTTTGTGTGGCGTTATAGATGAACATGCACACACTTCTGTGCAGCACTTTAGCGCAGCTGTGTTATAAGATCCACGCCCACCGTGAGTCTGTAGTCGGGCTAGAGGAAAAGATAACCAAACCCAGTAGAGACGAGTAGAGTAGAGCTGGAATTGCATTGTGGAAAAGTCCATTATTATACAGTCTTTGGTCCTGACCAGGTTAGTTTCACATCTGTTACTACAGTAATCTTTGTGAAACAGGCTGGAGTTTCCCCTCTTTCTCTGTTTGAGTTACCTCTATTTGTCCTTTGTGAAACAGAAAACTAAGAGTTTACCTCATTTTCAGGGTTAATGGAGTTTTCACTGAACCGTTACAAGAACACAAGACAAGAGAAGATCAACTCAAAAAATACAAGTAAACAAAAACCACCAACAAACCAAAGAAACACAGTGAACAATAACCAAAGAAAACAAAGACAAAACCCATGAAACCAAAAATGCAAAAATGCACGACTCACGACGCCTCCTTTGACGTCTTCACTTACACTGTTGCTGTAAGAGACGTCACATGAACGTACATGCAGGTAAACAAACAAATATTCACATCCTGAAACTAGGATCTTAGACCAGAAGAAATAATAGATGAAACTTAACAATCGAACACTTGATTGATCCAAATCCAAGTCTGACTCATCAGTGCACAAGTCTGGGTTATCTGGACTCGAGTTCTCTGAGAAGAACAAAGAAAACTATTCTTTCTCCTCTTTCTGAAGACATGGCCCCTTTTCCAGCTGATTTATAGGTCACTCTTTAACAGCATTGTTCACATTTTTAATCACAAACATCCTCCTTCGTGCGTCGTCTCGTTCCTTCTTGAATTAAAGCTGAAAATAAAAAATAAATCAGCTGCCAAATTCAGAAACAAAGCCTTTGATATTTTGTTTTATAAGCTTTTCCTTCACTTCCATCCTTCCAATTTGAGTCTCTTAAGTAATCCTCAGAACAAAGGAGGAAAAATCAGATTAAACCTCCGAGGACTTTGTGAAATGAGGTGTGTGCTTTATTTACGGTTTGGGACACACAAAGAAAGACTTTTCTCCCTCTTTCATTAACTCGAGGTTGTTTGCTGAATGAATAAATACTCGTTTTTTGCCTCTCACAAAGAGCGCCGGGTTTTTAAATTGACTTCTGATTGAGAATTAAGTTTATTTGTTCCTCAGAAAGATTCATTAGTCTGAGAATTTAGCATTTCTAGCCTGAGACTGACTGGAATTTAGATAAAATATGATTCATTCTTATTAAACCCACATTTAAATGTATTAATTCAACTTCTAAAGATGTAAAAAAATCCGAATAAAATTGAAGTAGCGCATAAAATCAAATTTTTCAAGGATCAATCAGTAAAACTACATCTCTGAAATTCACATTCGTGTGCTTTTAAAACAACATTCGAGTTGCAAAAATCATCCAGGAAAACATGAGATGTGGTCGGATGTTTGCTCAGATATATTTTCAAAAGCAAACTCTAAACTTTCTGCTTTCTGTAATTGGGTAACAACTCTACATGCCCTGAAGCAGAACTGTGGGAGGCTGGAAAACATGAAGCTCAGCATGTTGCATCTATTTTTCTTACTGGTCAAATGTAAGCAGCCTCTTCCAAAAACAGTCGGGGGTAAACGCTTTAACAGGAGTGGTGGATTTGTGGATGAATGTTGAATGAAGAGCGAGCAGAGCGTGCAGCTTTGGTCGCCTCGTACGACGGCTTCAGGCCGCTCTGGATGTTTAATCTTAACGGAGACGAGGTTCTCGTCCTGTTTGTTCTTTTCGTCGACTCGTCTTGGCTCCAGGCTGCTGCTCCTGTTTATATTTGCATCAGGAGCTGCAGAGTAAAAACCACAGAACAGCTGGAGATTAAACTCATTATTTAACCCAAAAGCTCATATGACAAAATGCACAGTTAGGAGGAAAATTACTCTCAGGATTATGTTGAAAAACAGGAGGTGGAGGGATGGATGGAGACAGAAGGTGTCTGTGCTGCTTCGTCCTCTGAGGGAGTTAAAGGTTGATTTAATCCTCATAAAGCAAGAGTTAGAAAAGCACAACTAAACAATGATGATGGATGAACTGTCCTCACTGTGCGTGTGTGTGTGTGTGTGTTTGGCTTCGTGTGGATCAATCTGAGCTAAAGGACACTTTGTCCTGTCGACTCCGCACTGTAAAACCAAACAGTTTTCTTCACTCATATTAAAAGTTACCATCAGTGAGTTATTAAAATCTACTTTTTCTGAAGTAACATGTCCAGAAATGATCTAAATCTATTGGTATTATTAACAGAACTAAGTAAGAAATGTCTGCACATGTTATATTTTTCACTTATAATGCCATATATGTCATATTGTGTTGAGGTTTGGGGAAATACTTATAAAACATATATAGATCCAACAATCAAACTCCAAAAGAGAGTCATAAGAATTATACATAAAACTTCCTATCATGAACCAACAAATGAATTATTTATAGAGTCTCGTGCTCTGAAGTTTCTAGATATTGTGTACTTCAAAACATGAGCATTACTATTTTGAGTAAAAAACAAAAATGTTCCCACCTGTATTCAAAATTTCTTTAAATTAAGAGAAAGGAATTATAATTTAAGGGGATTGTGTATCTTTGAAATAAGTAAAGTAAGGACGAATGTTAAATATAGATGTGTTTCATTTTGGGGGGTTAAGTTATGGAATAAACTTAGTGACGAATTAAAACTGTGTACATCTCTATTGAGTTTTAAAAAAATATTGAAAGCTAAAATAATAAAGGATTACAGTTTAAAATGACTGAAAGGTGAAATGATTGGGAATAGTAATAATGTACAGTAATTCTTGTACTGCTGATATTTTGGGTGATCTTATAGATTGTACAGGAGGCAAAGATAAGCCTCGGCTTTAGCCTGCTCCTTTTTTGGTTACAGGGATTGTTTTCTAAGTAAATGTTTTCGTGCAAATGTCTATATGTATGTATGTATGTGTGTATGTGTATATATATATGTGTATATATATATTGCTCCATTCTGATATGGAAAATGATTGCACAAAATTACACTTGTTTAACTGATTACTGTAACTGAAATAAAAGCATTCATTCATTCATTCATTCAAATAATGAAAAAAGACATTTTACCGTTGATTTTGGTGAAGTCTACTTGAATTAACCGAGCAGCTGTAAAAGCTGGAGCTGCCAAACTGAACAAAACACTCGGCCTAAAGCGAGACCCGACTGTTGAGCAGAGTAGCAGCTCTAAAGTTGCACCCAGAATGCTGTTGTGGTTTTTACCTAACAGTTATTGTTACTGTGAGTGAGGAGGGGACACAGTGGACATGAGACTGTTGAACATTGAGATAAAACATGGATGGCAAAGGTTGGGTACACTCTATATTGTGGACTATCTGAATAGGTTTTTTTTTTTTTTTTTTAATAATAATATCGGAGATGCAAGGCAACTGTCTGCAGGTTGAGAAGACACTTATGTGTGTAAACATCATTATGATGGAGATAAAACAACTGCACAGTCAAAAAGCCACGTAATATTTATTTTACGATGTAAAACGTGATCAAAATGAGGTAAAACCGTGAGATTATGTGGAGGTCTCACCTGTTTGAACAATGTTCTTATATTTCATCTTAAGTTTCAGCTGAGTGAGCTTCTCCCCCGCAGGATTGCGTCTAAATAAAATAAATGAATGATCTACATTCAGCAGTTTTCCCTGTAATATTACTGTGATTGTTGGACTACATTTAAACTTACGTATTGACCAGAGCAGCGATGTTCTCTCACACCGTCTCCCTCTCTTTTGCAGCTGCTGTGCTGTTGCACTTTTTTCCTAAAATCATGTTAAAATTCTCTGTATGAGCGCATTAAGATTTCCAGTTCTTGCGGGGTTAAAAAAACGTCGCCCTCTGCTTCCCTGTTGCCATGGTGACTCGTGGAATCGGGGCTCCACTAATGCTGTCTTTTTACAGCGGTGGTGCACGCGCGTAACTCCAGGTGAAACTTCTCCAAGTTGATCAAACAAACTCAAATCAGCTGTTCTGGAACAGAAAACTCAGAGTTTTCTATCTCAGAGGAGATCAACTCAGAGTTCAGGGTTTAACTCAGAGATTGTTAAACCTGCTTCGTGAAACGGACCACAAGTCTATGTTGTGGTGTGTAAACAGCCAGTCTTTAGTTGTAGTGTAGACACAGAGTATAGGCCTTGGAGCTTAGACAGCTGGTATATTCTGCAGAGCACAGGCAGCTGTTCTACGCCATGGAGCATAGACAAACTGCTGCCCCAAAACACAAAACATATATTAAATCAAGTGTACTATTTCTTTTTCAGGCGATTAGTTTGCATGTTTTGTTTTTAATTTAAGTTTGCTAATTGGGTTTTAACGTGCAGGTGGAATAAGTTTGTTGATTCCATGTTTGCTTTGACTTATTCCTGGTTCCTATCAACACAAAGAGGCCTCAAACACCAAGGTTTGTTTATAACTCCGCCCCTGACAGGGCTGACCAATCAGAGTGAAGGGGGCTCGTCTTAAAGAGACAGGGGCTGGAATAAAGGTTTTCTAAAACACCACAGAGATGATAATATGGATTCATTTAGCACCTACAGGAGCAACAGAGGGACAAAATAAAGACGCACAATAAGATTCTGAGACGCTTTAGTTAAACAGAAAAGATTCACTCAGACGTGTGAGAGCAGGTGCACACTTCATCATCGTTACAGGAGCACACCTCCTTTTCTTCTCTCTTAATTTCTCCTCGTTTATTTCTGTCTCTTTAATCGATCACAGATCACCTTTAACTGTTTTTTGTTTTTCTCCACACTCTGCACAAATTATAAGCTCCAGCTCTTTTCCTGTAACAGAGACAAACTAAAGGTGCTTGTTTATTTATGAAGATGTTTCTTTAACATGCACATCATTTTTTCGGCTTTTGTTTGTTTGTTTTTTGCCTCTTCAGAGTGTTTGCTGGTTTCTACATTTTGAATTTCCCTTGTATTTGTCAATGCTGAGTCTAAATGTGCAGCCTTTGCTCTGCATCTGCATGTGTGAGCGTTTGTGCTCTTCACATCCATCTTCAAACGTTCATAAATGCTGGATGTAATCAGCAGTTTCTCTCTCAGTATCAGTGTCCTGGTGTTTTGCGTTTGTTGGTCGGCGTGTGAAACTCTGCGTCTGTCTCTTTAAACCGCGACCGCCTCACTTCATCCCGCGCTCTGACATTTATGACGAACAGACTGATGTTTGATACGATGACTCACCCAAACACAAAAGTGTTGATTGCTGGTGAGAGGCTCATTCTTTAGATGTGAAACGCTGATTTAAATGATTACAGGCTTACAGACAAACACCCATGTGAGGAATAAACCACGGGGCATTTTAAAGGACAATTTAATCAGAGAAAGAAAACAAGTAGGCGCCGTCTGACATTAAGGGTATTCTTCACGTCACAAATATGGAAGATGGCGTTCGGGCCGACATTTCAGGGACAAAAGGCGATCGGAGAATTAGACAAAGTGCAGTGTTTACTGGCTGTGTTGCTCTTTTTTAGAGCTGCATCTGAAAAAAAGAATAATGACAGCAACAAGAAAAATACAGAAGTTGTGACGAGGAGTGAGAAACTGGTGCTGCACTGCAAAAACTGAAATCTAATCAAGTCACTTTGTCTTATTTTTAATATAAAACTGTCTTATTATTCTTGATATGAGCTACATTCTACTGATAAGTCCAGGAAATGTCTTATGTCAAGTTATTCAAAGACAAAAATGAGGTCTGAGTTGCTTAGAATAGAATAGAAGTTTATTGTCTGACACAAAGAAGGTGACAGAAATTCATCTTTTGAAAGGTGTCAGTTGCAGCAAAGACACACATTCACACATTCCCCATCACACTTGTACACACATAAATAACAAGAACTTTAAAAGACCAGAGTAAAAAATACACATGGTAAAAAAAACAAAAAAAAAAAATACACATACTACTGGGTTATGGTACTTTTGCTGTTGAGGGCTGTGATTGCCGTTGGGATGAATGATTTTTTATAGACTGTTTTCCTGACCAGTGGGACCTTGTATCTCCTGCCTGATGGGAGGAGACTGAAGGACTGATGGAGGGGATGGGACCGGTCCTCTGTGATCAGGGTGGCTTTCCTGATCACAGAGCGTTCATACAGATGGGATAGTGGAGTTTGGGCTGAACCGGTTATCTTGCTGGCTTGAGCTGTGATTCGTGAAAGTTTTGTTTTTTGTTTTCTGGAGAGAAGGTTGTACCAGGATGTGATGTTAAAGGTGAGAATGGATTCTATCAATGAGCGGTAAACCATGATTAGGATCTTCCTTTTGATGTTGAAGGTTTTCAGTCTTCGGAGTAGGTGGAGACGCTGGAGTGCCGTGCTGTAAATTGAGTCCGAGTGTTTTAGAAATGACAGACGAGAGTCCATCTGTGTCCCAAGATACTTGAAGCATTCCACTTGTTCAACCTGCTCTCCCTGTAAAATCACAGGTTTACGGAGCTGAGGTGTAGTTGCTGCTCTGTCCCTGCCCGTACAGCACAGCTCCTTGGTCTTAGTGATGTTGAGTTGCAGTGATTTGCTTGTGAAAGTAGTGACCAGGTCATCCACTACCTGCTGGTATTGGCTGACAGCTTCCATGTTATCAATGTGGGCCACCAAGGCCACGTCATCGGCATATTTTAAAAGACTCATTCCTTCTTTGCTACAGGTGATGTCATTGGTGTAGGCAGAGAACAGAATGGGGGATAAGACACAACCTTGTGGAAGACCTGTGTGTAAAACCACTTTGCTGGACTTAAAACCATTTGAAAACACTTGCTGTGGTCTGTCAGTTAAAAAGTCTCTTATCCATAAAATCAGGGTTGGGTGGGTCTGTAAGTCCATGAGGCAGTGCAGCAGAGTGTCAGAGTGCTTGGAATAAATAAAAAAAAAATCTGAAAATTTCTTATAAGACATCTTTCATATCCAACTGGCAGATTTTTTTTTACTTGTTACAAGCAATTCAGACCTCATTTTCATCCTTTAATAACTTGAAATAAGACAATTTGATGACCTGGTCTGGTGAAAGTGGCTATAATCAAGAAAAATAAGATAATTATACTATAAATAAGACTTAATGAGTTTATTAGATGAAGCCAAACAATGTATGTAATAGTGATTAAGTTTGCTCCTCTGAAAAAGTTTGGACACCACATAAACATTAAAAAAGCACACATGATTCACATGCTCCTCCACAACACACACACACACACACACACACACACACACACACACACACACACACACTCGCAGAGTCAGAGTGTGTGTTGTGAGTCAGTTGCATTGAAGTTTGAAGTTGCTGAACGATCCTGAGGGAACACTTCATTACACCGTCTGTTAGCAATTAGCAGCAGAGCTAAAGACAGGACAGTGACTGATGGTGCACACACACACACACACACACACACACACACTGACACACACACACAAAGCACTTAATTACTCTGCACAGTAGCAATCAGCATCAGTGCTAACGACAGCAAAATGATAGAGTGCACACATGCACACACACACACAAACTCAAACTTCTTCATTACTCTCTCTGCTGGTAATTAGCAGAGGCAGTAATGAGTGGCACACACACACACACACACACACACACACACACACTCTGAAACAGTGTCAGTGAGCAGGTAGCAGGTCTGAGCTCTGTGATAGGTGTAAGTGTGTAATGAGTGTAAGTGTGAAATCAGAGGTGTGTGTGAGCTGATATACAGGTATGTGTGTGTGTGTGTGTGTGTGTGTGTGTGTGTGTGTTCTGTGTGTGTTACGTCTCTAACAGCTGAATTAAACTGCTGATGTTTGTTCTGCTGCATAAATACATGAATACATGAATATTCATGATCATGTGTCTAAGACTCAATTCATCAAAGTCACTCTGGAAAGAAAAACTTCATATTTAAAAACATCGTTCAACATTGAATCATTGATCCACTTCCTCTCTTTCTTTGTTGCTTATTTCTTACATCAGCAACTTTTACAAACCACATTAAAATTATCTGACTTAAAGTGAACCCCGACTGTAAGGACTAACAGGCATGAATCTGCTTAAATGTTTGTCTCAAACTAGAATTTGTTGTTAAAAGACATAACAAATTGGTTTTTCTTTAAAAAAATACAGTTTAAACACAGTTTCTATCCTTCGGGCGCAGCCACTGTTTTACTGCAGCAATGCATTCTGGGTTGATGACGTAGATTGGTTGCTTGGTGCCGAGCATCTGGATTTGGCCGTTTCCTCACTACTAGTCGCCGTAAGTCACGAGGTTTGAGGAGGGAAAAAAACATAATAATGCCACATGTGGCTGCTTTTGGGTGAAAGGTGAAACCTGAGATATCAAAGTTGAAATTCTGAGACAAAATGTCAAGTTTTGGGGGAAAAAAAAGACAAAATCGTAAGATAAAAAGTCAAAATTTTGAGTTAAAAGTCAAAAATTGGAGATTAATAAAAAAAAAAGTCAAAATTATAAGATAAGTGGTCAATAATTTAGGATAAAAAAGTTTTTAATATGAGATAAATGTCAATAGTTTAATATGAAAAAGTTGAAATTCAGAGACAAAATGCTGATTTTTTTGGGGATAAAAACGTCAAAATCATGGGAAAAAGTCAGAATTATGAGATTAAGAGCCCAATTTGGGATACAAGTCAATAATTTGAGATAAAAAGTCAAAATGATGAGATTTAAGTCACTGCACTTTTCAGTCCAAAGGAAACAAGGAGACTGATGTTAGTCTGCACAGCTTCCCAAAAGACAAGAAAAGAAGGAAGTTGTGGGAAATCTCTTGTGGGCGTAAACAACTTCCCATGGAGCCGCTGCTATGTTCTGGCCACTTCTCCCCAGAAGCATTTGCTGCATTTAGCCGGCCCATGCTGATGAAAGAGCTGACAGGTGTGGGTCATTATAAACGGAGACTAAAGCCAAATGCTGTGCCGACTATTTTCCAACACAAACCCACAAAACTTCCTCTGGAAACCACTGAAGTCCGCTCCAGGACTTATATGATCCTGTATGAGATCCAGCCCGGTGCAACCATATGACATCACTACCCAGACGTTATTGCGGCGTAAACAACAGTGGCGGCCTACATGTGAAAATATTTTTTCAAATTTGATACAAACTAAGATATTTTGAGAGATTTTATTATGGTTCTTATGTAGCTGGTAAAAACACTGATCATGTAGGAAAATGACGTTCTGGTCGCCAGGGTAACTTTTAAAGAAGCAGTGAGAAGTTTAAAGTCATCAGGGAAAAGTCTCATTTTATATATTTGCCTAATAATAAAATGTGATGTAAAATGGGATTATCAGCGCTAAAATAGGTGATTTCTAAATGTTAATTCTTAGCTTCACAATCAGGACTGAACAGGTCAGATTGGACTGGATTGATTTTTGCACGCTGAGGTTTCCATGACAACACCAGGCCAGCTGACCGAGTTTAAGAGTGAGAAAAGAGATCTGAGTTTTTCTCTCCTGAAAACCATTTTTGTGATTTTTTTTGTAAGTGGTTATCGTGGAAACAAGAGCTGGACTGTCTGAGAGAAAAGGGACAGAAGAGACAAAGAAAGATAAACAGGAGAGAGATAGAGCATGAGGATAAAACAGACTAAAAGCTAAAACACAGGTTTAGTTGTTTGTGTTAATGTTGACTCTAACATACATGCAGCAGTTATTCTGCACTGATCTGTTCAAACCTGAGAGTTTATCAATTAAATGAAGAGTGATGTTACGTTTGCTCTGCTTGGTAAATAAACTCTGCCAGGACAGAAAAGCGACATTTATGAACTCCACACAGAATCGGTTTTGCTGCACAGTTGAATGGAAACATGAAAATATAAATAAAAAATCATTGTGTGACATAAAAAAATGAACCAATCTCTGTGAAGTCTGGATGTTTGTTTTTTTCTCTGAGTTCCCAACTTCAGTGTCTGTCCCAGTGCACTTTTTCAAGTTGGATATCGAAATATCCCACCGTCTGAGTTGTCTTGAATGCAGCATTAAAATCCTTGTGAGGACTTTCTGAGTGATCTTTAAAATCTCTGAGATCAAGATAAATGTCTGATCATAATTCACGACTAAAAATGAAATCATCAGAAGATTATTTCTGGATGCCAATTCCTAGAATTCATGCAGTCAGTTCTCTGAGATGTTTATCTGTGAAGAGATATGTGTTGTCATAGAAACAGGGTTTAACTCCATGATTGACAGATCTATCGACCAGTGAGGCTCCTGCAGAATAAAGAAACAGAAATACACTCATATGAGTCTTTGGACTTTACATCTCTGTGAGTGTCTGCTGCAAAATGACACATGAATGAGTTCTGCTGAGATTTTTTTGTTTGCAGTGTGTGTGTGTGTGAGTGTGTTTGTGTGTGTTTCAGTCAGTGAAGGAGGCGGGACTTAACGTGACGACCTTTCTCTCAGAGGAAGTGTCTCATAATAGTTTAAGTTCAGGTGCAGCACCTTTAGTTTGAGAAGTATCTTTGAGTATGTAACGGGTATAAATGCTGCTTTGACTTCTCAACACACACACACACACACACACACACACACACACATTCAGATGCATGAATGTTACACACACACACACACATAGACAGAGCCACAGATCAATAGGTGTTGATTGAGAAGAGACCATTGAGAGTTTTCTCTGCAAAGCAAATGAGGTTAACTAACCCACTGACTAATGGACTGTGTGTGTGTGTGTGTGTGTGTGTGTGTGTGTGTGTGTGTGTGCACTCCATCACTCTGTCTCTAATTGCATACAGACGGTGTAATAGAGTTCTGTGAGTGTAAGATGTATCACTAGTGTTTTTTTTTCATCGATGCTCCTCCATATGTTTGTGTGTGTGTGTGTGTGTGTGTGTGTGTGTTTTCAGCATTTCAATTACTGCACAGCTGAATCGCCGCATGTTAACACGTCTGGAGACATTTGCGATCGTTAAAGTGATCCACTCTCACACATCTTTCTTAGTCCTGATATAAAAGTGTCCAGAGGAAACGGTTCAGTCTTCGCTCAGAAAAACTCTTTAACCTCGACCGTTAGTTTTTATATTTACTGAAGCTGAGGTCACACTGAAACACAGTGAAGGATCAATATCACAAAGAGACACTCCTTTACTGTTTGAAATGAAAATTTCTTGTCGTGGAAAAAAAATAATCGGCGCAACCAAATATATGAAGATATATTTATATGTTCCTGTTATTTTTTCTGTGTGAAATTATTGGCAAGCATCTCTCAAGTGTCTGTAGTGACTCATACATTTTCATTTTGTGTTTTATTTCTTTTATTTGTGAATAAGATAAATAATTTGATGTTAAAATAACATTTCACATTATTACATTGGTTGTTCCACCTGACATGGAAATTGTTCCAGTCACCAATGAAGTGAAAAAACCTTTTTTTATCAGTATTTCAGAGAAATCTACAAACTTTTCCACTTGGTCACANAGCATAAAATAATGCCACTGTATTTTTAATTTCCATTTACAATAACTGACATTCAATTTTTAGAGTTTAATTACTGTGGATACTTGTCAGGACGGTTGCACCACCTGACATTTTGGGGGTTTGAGGAACCAAAACACAAAAAAACATGTTATATTTTAATAGTTTAAAGATGTGTTCAAATAACACAGGTTTCATAGAATAAAGAAATACATGTGATGAAATACTCAATTCATGATGGAAGGAAATATTGCACTCGGACACAAAAAAAGGGGACGTCACGTCATTGACCCGTTAGTCTTATATTGTTTTATTGTCAGTAGTTATCCTTCATGTCTTCACATACAGGGAAAAACAAACTGATTTTATTGAGCAGTAGATGTTTCAGTGAATATAAAATCATCTGTATGGTCAGACTGAAGCCTCTCAGATTGTTTGAGTCTGTTTTTGTTTTTCTGGCCTTTTCTGTCCCTGAACCTCTGCTGTCCTCTCTCTCTCTCTCTTCTTTTTTTGTTTTTTCCTCTCTCTGCTTGGAGAAATTCAAACTGGGTGTAAAATTACTGTCTCTCCACTGCAGCTCAGAGGCAACACATTGTTTTTATGTCGACAGCAGAGAGGTCACTTGACCTCCATTACGTTTTCATGTTTCGCCCCGGGCATGTCCATGAAAAATATTCTCATACACAGCGTCTCTGTGGGCTCTTCTGTCATTTACGAGCCTCCGTGTGTGTGTGTGTGTGTGAGAGGACGTGTGTGTGTGTGTGTTTCCTCTGTAGTGCTGATCACAGAGCTAATTGTGATGAAGTGTTAATTAAAAAGGATGTGTGGATGGATATGGAGGCTCTGTGAGGAATCAGAGCCTGCTGGTAAACACTCCACTAATCAGACAAAACTACTTTAGTCTCGAACAGATGAATGAGAAGCAGCTCGGAGGCTCGATGGGGACAAAAACATCCTCAGACTTGTTCAGTTTAAACTGTGAATAAAAACACATTATTCATTCAAAGCACTAAAACAAGAAGCTGTCGCATCGAGAGCGGAGGGTGATTATTTCAATCAGGAAAATCAGATCCACCGGGAGAGTTTAACTTCAGAGACTGAGACTCTACGGGGATGAACTTTTTATACAAAACCCTCATTTCAATGAGTAAAATGTAAATAAAAACAGTTTCATATTCTGTTTAAGCTATATATAATCGTTCCAACTGGTAAACTTTAGTGTTTTTGTGCAAATATTTCCTCATTTTGAATTTGATGTCTGCACCTCATTCCTGCAAAGTGAAGCAAAGAGGAAAAGTCTTTTTGGAAATCATGGACGTGGTGTCTTCTTCCTCTACACAACATTCAAACACTATTGCAATTGGTGTTGTAGATAAAACGGGTTCAGTGTTTGTTGAATTGAGGTTTGGTGGTGTCTTTTATTTTTAATAACCGAATGACTTCAAGGTTGGTATTTTGATTTATTGAAGGTTGATGTCAGGTTCATTCGTGACTCAAATCCATCAAAGGTTTCAGTGGAAGCTCACACACTCTGACCTCACAGTAGTTATTGTTTCCCCTTACATAGTGACATTATTAAAACATGTTATATTACATGTGTGGGGGTGTGTTCTCAATATTTAATTCGTCCCTCAGGTTCTCCTTATGTTTCCCCCTGAGATCCTGCTTCATCAATACGGCATTAAGACGCCTCAGCAGCACAATAATGAAATCATTTCCCCTGTGGCTGCACTGTAAACGTAAGAGCTATAAATGTTGTATTTCTTAAAGCGTCTTAAAGAACACGGAGCTGGGGGTGTAGAAATGGAGTTAGTCAAGAGATAGAGGCAACTTCATCACCAGAAAGAAACAAAGATTTGATTTTGTTTGGAGAATTATTTGCTCATTTTGAACTGAAATGTTAAAAAAAAAAAACTGGTGACTAAGTTGACCAGTAAAGAGTTTGTTGACAACAAACTCAATTCCCAATTCACTAGGTGCGTTTCCATTACCCTTGGATATGCACAAAATTTAAACAGCGCTATAAAAAACTGGTAATGGAAACACTTGAATTTGGAAAAAGCACAAAAATATCGCTAAAAAGTTTTTACGCTTTCATGAGGTGGTTTTTCAGACGCTTTGACATTTAAATATATCGCAAAAGCACAATGGAAACACCTTTTCCGCTTTTTTTTGATCTGGACATCCACTAACAGGTTCCAGTTTTCTTTAAACTGGAACACCAGGAGCTGACAGAGACGTATTATCAGGCTCAAAGAAGACAAAGACAAACAAACGCACTGAAAAAAAGGGACTTAAAGTGCTGTAGTATCATATCAGGCCTGTAGATGCCGATAAAACTGTAGGTGAAGAAGTTTACCCTCAAAGGTTTAGTGGCTGAAGAAGAGGTGAGCTTATAATCTGGAGTTGATACTAAAAACTTTTTCTCACATCGTAGAAAAAGTGCAATAATATCCCGTTTTGGGAGAAGTCAGTCAGTAGATTCAGCAGCAGAAGAATGAAACTGTAGGTCGTCGTTGTTGTTGTGAAGGTTTTATGCACGTGTGCAAAGCTGAGTGTGATGTCAGCTTTCAGGAAAATTCCACTCCGGAGGGCTTATCAAAAAGTTTGCGTTTTAAGTCGGCTGAAACGAAACAATACTTTTGTTTTACCCTAAAATCGTTCTTGTATAAACAACCTGTAAACCAAGTCCATCACAGCTGGGGGTCAGCTCATTGTGGGTGAAGGGAGGCTGATAATTCTGGGGAAAGATCCTTCCTATGGTCAAAATGCAGCTATAATTGGCGAGCCAGCCAAGAGAGCAACAGCAAAACCTGCCGATATCTGACTGGTCAGAGCTAAAAGAAGGTCAGACTCAAAGAAGAGTGTTGAGTTACAGGGTGTGACCTGTTTATACGCACATCAAACCTTTTTAAACACTGAATTTCCAGAAGAGCAGAGTCACTCTCAGTATTTACATCCACGTCCCGAGAGGCCGACAGCGAAGCAGGAAGCTCGGTCTCTGCCTCTCAGTCTGATTCAGTCTCTGCTTGGTGCTAACAAACAGCTCTGCTGCTCTGGGCCGGGCTGTGAGGATAATTAGAGGGTGAGAAAGGTGGGGATAAATACACCGCTGCTCCAGAGACCGCCAGGGTTATGGATGAATGCACGGATAACAGATGGTTGGTTTAGAGGAGAGAGGAGTGAAAAAATGAAAGAGCAGACGGAGGGATGGAGAGGGGGATGAGAGTTTGTGTGGACTCTGGATGAAGTCATGTCTGACAGGAATCATTCATGAACTATAAACACATAAATATAGACTGATGATTAATCCCAGCATGCTCCTGTCACCAGGTAAGTTTGCTCCCCGTAAAGCTGGGATTGTATTTTAATCTTCAGGTGGCTTTATATGTCACAGAAGCTCACAGGTAGCAGGTGAGCTGCTCTTCAAACACGCTGAAGGCGAAAGAAACCCGCTGCTTTCAGAGTTACCTGGGGAAACCGACTGCAGCGACAAACCTCAGAAACACGACGTGATAAAAGCAGCGATCGTTTCAGGGAGAAGAAAAACAAAGAAGCCGGAGGACGACGGAGAATCAGGAGCTGTTTGATTTGTCTTCGGGGCACAGATTCTCTCTAACAAGCTCAGCAAGCTGCACCTCCAAACTGTTCATTTGCAAGTGCAGACACAAAACATTAAGTCAGTAAACAAAGCCGGTGAAGCAGAAAATGAAATGGAGACACTTTCCAATAACGCAACAAAGGCCACGATGAATTTTAAGACTGATGACCACCCGTGACCCTTCAGAGAAAAAAGATCATTTACAGGAGTGATCATAAACTGGCTTTTTCTCAGAGAATATGAATGAAAACACAAATACTATTTTTTCACTCATGGTTAGAGGTTGGTGAAGACATTTATGAACAAACAGCTGTGTTTACTCTTTTTAAATCATAATGACAACAGAAACTTCCAGAATGATCAAAAGTTTGCGTCACCAACAGCTTCTCAACTTTGGTCTCATCACTACAAATGACTTTGTTCCAGAAGTTTTGGGGGATATCGTAAGGAAACTTTGTGGCATTTGTGTAGAAATGTCTTTCTTCAGCCCATTTTTCCTCAAGTGCCTCCTTATTGTGCATCTTGAAACAGCCAGACCACATTCTTTCAGAGAGTCCTGTACTTCAGCTGAAGTTATTTGTGGGTTTTTCTTTGCATCCAGAACAATTTTCCTGTCAGTTGTAGCTGAAATGTTTGTTGGTCTACCTGACCGTGGTTTGGTTTCAACAGAATCCCTCATTTTCCACTTCTTCATTAGAGTTTGAACTCTGCTTATTGGCATCCTCAGTTCCTTGGATATCTTTTTATATCCCTTTCCTGTTTTATACAGTTGGATTCACTTTTCCTGCAGAAACTTTGACAATATTTTTCTTTCCCTCTTTAACATCAATGACAGCTTGAAGTCTTTTGTGTTCGTTGTGGATGAGGGTCTTTATTTTCTCAGATGGTAAAACTGACCATTCTTCTTGGCAAAAAGCCTCCAGTTCCTGTAAATTCTTGCTCTGTCTTGCATGACCTGCAGGTTTGAGATCTCCCCAGAGTGGCTCAATGATATTGAGGTCAGGAGACTGAGATGGCCACTCCAGAACCTTCACTTTATTCTGCTGTAGCCAATGGCAGGTCCACTTGGCTTTGTGTTGTCCACTAACAATGAGTGAAAGAGAAGTTTTTGTGTTTTCATTCATTTTCTCAGAAAAACGGCCAAGAAATAAACTCTTTAGCTCAGCTTCTTGCCTCTTCTTGACAGTTTTGGAGCTAAAGATAAACAGCAGAGGCCCCAGAGAGCCGTCACACTGACACCTCGTTGAGCACTTGTCATGTTAGTCACAATCATATGCTGATGTTCTGTGACGACACGTGAACATCTGTGTTGGTGTTTTTAAAGCATGGACTCCAGCTTCACTCTGAGAGCCGTGAACGTGGAAGCTGCTCGTGCTGTTCGGACAGATTTCACATCATATCAACTTCAGGAATCTGACATATCGACAGTTTCACCACAGCTTGGTGCAACAGCTTGGCTGGAACCATCGGGGGGGTTGTTGTTGCTATTGTTGGAAGCACCAGAGTGCAACGATGACGCACAAACAGTTGATCAGATACATTTTGAAAAGCTTGATGGGGTTGAGCCTCTCAGCATGATGAGGTTTTAATAATAGTGACTACGGCTGCGTCGTCATCCAAATATGGGCATGCACAGTATTCATATTGAGCCTTTCAATCAAGTTTCTGTATCCTGTCTACAGCCAATCACATTAACCCTTTAAGCACCAAAGTCAAAAGCAACATTGCTGAATTTAACAAGGCATAGCTGCAAATATGGTGCCTCATGTAGTTTGTACTTTACACCAGGAGATGGCGAACATCTGTAACTTCAATCAAAGCAATATTTATGTGTCTATTTCTATTAAAGTTTTAGACTTGATATAAATGAGACCACCCACTCAGCCCATGAGAATAGGACCTTAACACAGAAATTTTAGTGAGAGGTCTGTTCGCTGTTTACGAAGTATTTTGTCAGGTAACATCTGACTCAGATTCTGAAAAGGAATATTCAACCTCTGATGAAGATGTTCAGTCGTCCAGTGTGGTGCGGAGTAGCTGGGATGTAAAAAAAACCTTGCAGATATAGCGGCAGACGCGTTAGAAGCTGCGTCTGCTGCTATACATAAATATATGTGTAAGATAGGTTTATAGATAAAAAGCCTTTATTGTCATTAAACAATTGTACAACAAAATTGCAAAGCTTCCCTTAAAGTGCAACAACAATTCAAACAAAGGAGGAGGAAACTTGCATGAGATAAAAAGGAAGAAATTTGTTGTGATTATAATAAACTGTTAAGAGGTTTAATGTAATCCGATATGGCAGCCTGGTGATGTCATTGTATGCAAATGAGATGAGTGGCTTTACTCTAATCACAAACTTTGGCTCATTCTGATGATTTTTCTCATTTACAGTTTTCTTTTTTCTCTAACCATTTTCAAGCTACACTGTTTGGAAATAGTGATTTCAAAACTGGAGATTTTATTGACAAAACTGTGGCGCCTAAAGGGTTAATGATACATCCATATGAGCATCTATTTCTATATTTAACCACATTACATCAACAACTCTGACAGTTATTGCACCTTCTCAGAGCTCTGTCACCTCACCTGCAGGGATTCGAACCATCTGACAGTTTGTTCATAGTTAATAAAATCACATAAGTTGCTTTAATTCTCACTTTCAGGGTTAAAGCAGCAGCTTCCAGCTCTGAGCTTTGACCAGTTTTGTCTTCAGTCAGAACAGGCTCTAAGTTTGGATCTTCTTATCAACCATTTTATTCTTTATTTCCTTTATTTTACCTCCTTCTTCCCACACCTTATGATTTCATGAGCGGCCACAAAACTTAAATCAGTTGTAGTTTAATGTCACAGAAAAGCGTTAAAGCTTGAAGTTTGCTTTTCTTCAGGTCATCTCCACTAAATTCATTGTGCTTGTTCTGGAAACGTCTTTAAACTTTACTTTTGATTGATTCATGTCTCTCGTAAAAGATTGTTCAAGCTGATCAAAAAAGGCAAAATGCAGGAGGAGGACAAACTCAGCGTCTGCTCCGAACACAGAAAGAAGACCCAGGAGATTTTCTCTCCAGCTTTTGTAAACATCTTAAACCGCAGAGGAAAAGAAAAGCAGACTACTTCTGGTTTTGTTTTTGAGGTTTAATAAAACTTTGTTCCTATTTTTGACCTCAGACAGATAAATAAGAGACAAAACAAGAAGAAAGGGTCTTAGGGAAATGTTACGTCAAGCCTCAGTTCATGTTCTCTTTATTTTAATGTTTCCAGATCCTGATTTCTTCGACTGAGATTTCACTCACTGACTTCGACGTATATTTACACTTTGTGCTAAATTATTTTTCAATACTCAGGATGTTGTGAAGAAACTAATATCCTATTAAAGGGGAGACCTGGGTAATAAAGCTTCTCAGAGCTTCACAAAGTGTATGCACCGACATTTCCACACGCCGGGGAGAATCCAATCAAGTGAGCGTGGATCTCATCAGAGCGGAGGTGATTGGTCTCCATGGTTATGTCTGAACATGAAACCGTCATTACGCCCGTGTGACAGCTGACTGACACGCCGTCGTCTCCGGAGCTTCTCCCAGATTACCAACCTTCCTTTCCCACATGTAAATGGATTAATTGCTCGTCTTTTCTCCCCCTCGCTGCTTTATCTCTGCCTGTTTTTATTCCCAGTGTCTGAACCGACCCCCCCCCTGAGCTTTAATGAAGCTGGATGAGATTTCAAAGGTAATTATAAAAGCATAGAGACGGCCTCTATGTTTATTTAATGACATTTTTTGGCTCTGTTGAATCAGGTATTCTGCGCTCGGACAATAACAGGTTCAAACTCAGGTCACATGCACAGTTTACTTCAACTTGAGGCTGAAAAAGTTAGAGAAACTCAAAACAGCTTTCTGTAACTGAAGCAATAAAGTCTCATAACTTCTCTTGACACACAAGAAGAAACAGCTGAAAAAAGAAGGATGGCTTTGCAAACTTATCTTCACTTTGATGCTTAAAAAAGCAGAGAGTTATTTCTGTGTTACTTGTGGTGGTTGTGACATTGTTTTTCCCGTCTTCTCATCTTTGTGTGTACTCACGTGTCTGTGTTCATCCACAAAACTGCCACGAGCTGAAGAAAGTTGTAAACATGAGGCAGAGATTTCCTGTCATTTTAAGGCCCCGTTTACACGAGAACAGTTTTAGGTTGAAACGCAAAAGTATTGATGTGTTTCAGCCATTATACGCACTAAACCTCCACATTAAACCAACCAACAGTTTTGTTCTTCTGATGATTTCTGGCTCTGTGCCACTCATAGACTGGATAAAACACCACTAAAAGTGACACACTTTTGGTTTACGTGGATGAAATTTAAGATCAGGAGCAGGAACATGATGTTTTATTTTGAAATGACTGAATGCTCTGTACGTTTTTTTCGTGTCTGTTTTCCTGTTTGGCACGACTTGCTCTGCAGAGATTGATGCATTTCTGCAGCACCACCATCAAAAAATAGACTTGCAGTGGCTGTAGCTGGTGGTTACTTCGGTTACGACGGGTGTGAGATAATTTTGAGTTTCTGATACGATAGTTGTACATTTCCCATCAGGAAACACTCATCAGTGGTAAAATCAGACCCAGCTCAAAGGAGGAGCTGGTGAAGTGGAGCTGCTTTAACCGTGTACTCCATGTTTCCTGGTTTGGACCTGATTTAATCCTGATTTCACCCAAATCCCTGCTGGAGCTCCCTGAGAAAGAAGAAACATGTGAGATGTTGTAGAAGAGAGACACCACAGCATGAGAGACGTAATTAAATCTAATTACGTTGTTCATCTAAACTGTCCTTGCTGCTTGTTAAACACAACCTCTCCCGCTGCAAGGTTAATTAAGATTATTGTAAGTGGATGCTCTGTGGGACTGGCACACATCGCTCAGTGACTTCAGATGAATCGGTGTAGTTAGAAAAGAAGCAGACGAGTCGCTCGGTTTCTTTTCTTCTCCACTTTAATGTTTGTGCAGGTTGTAAAGAAAACTATCTGAAGCTCTGATGCTGTTTCTCTTTTCAGCTGGAAGTGAAAACAGGAGCAAATTGAGGGCATTTGTTGGCCACAGAGAAATCACTATAAGTGAAGGGTATCTGTGGTATAATGAGGCTCTTTTGACCCTTTGCATAATTGTTTTCTACCCTGTGGACATGGAGCTGTAGAGGTCGACGTTAAGGGTCCAAAGGGTCATGTTGTGCTGCAGCTCGAAGCCTCTGATTGGACGAGAGACTCATTTTTCTTCATGCCGATAAATCCCACAAAAGCAACAAGTACGATCCCTGCCGTCTTTAATTTTTGCAGAGAGAAGGAAGCGGAATAATAAAGTCAAAGAGGTTTCAAAGCAGACTCACTGAGCGTTCACCGGAGTGTGTGTGTGTGTGTTTGTTTATGTGTGTTTACGTGTGTGTGTGTGTTCAGTCCCCTGGCCCTCTGGATGGACTTTCACAGCAGAATATAAATGCAGAGCAGAGGAGTGTTTCAGGATTTCCCCCGAGGCTGAAGACTAAACGCTCTCTTTTCCTCCGCCCGTTTTCACGCTCATGTAAAAAACATCGTTTTCATGACACGCTGACCGGATCAGCGCAGGAAGTGGATGCGTATAACAAGATGACAGCAGCCTCTGGAGGATTTGTGGCTGTGTATCATAAATCTCACTCCAATCAGCGGTGGGGCTATCATGGCGGGACGCCGCAGGAGAAACCAGGCGTAGAAACAAAGAGCGAGCTGACGCGGCGTTTTTTTTTCAGCAGCTTCAAGTCCACGAGGGTTTATTTTCTTAAAAGCAAGTTAGAAACACTCTGACAGTTATTCAGCTTCCTGCAATGATTCAGTGTCAGAGGAATAATCAAGATATTTGACTTTAAGGAACCTGTTGTCACACATACGTCCACAAAAAGACAACAACGAAGAAACAGAAAGTCTAATCCCATTGGGGGTTGCGATGATTTCCAGGAGTTGCCAAATCATTTTAGAGAAATCAGACCAATATTACACTACAAAATTTCAGGCAGGGTTGTTTTACTTGTTTTAAGCTTCATTATTTTTCCTATCAGCTAAGTTTGTATCATCTGAACTTCGCTGTTTTTACCTGAAGAGTTCATTGAGCGATTGTTCATGAACTCCTTCCTATCTTACACTGCAAAAACTGAAATCTAACAAAGTTTTTGTGTCTTATTTTTAGTAAAAAATGTCGGTAACACTTAAGATTAGGGAACACACATTCACCTTTAACTAGGTGCTTATTAACATGCATATAAGTCGCTAATTAGTATTTATCAAGCAAACATTAACCCCTTGCTCTACCTCTATTGCACCATGAATTCAAACTTTTCCATATATTAACTCCTAATTATTACTTATTGACTACAAATTAATGAATGTGTTCCCTAATCTAAAATATTACCAAAATGTCTTATTATTCTTAATATGAGCCACATTCAACTGACCAGTCCAGAAAAATGTCTTATTTCCAGTTATTGAAAGACAAAAATGATGTCTGAATTGCTTGTAACGAGTCAAAAAAATCTGCTAATGGAGTAAGAAAAAGTTTCTTGTATCAAGACATAATGGTTAGTTTTTTATATGATCAACATTTTTATTTTTTTTGCATGTTTAACAATAAACCAATAAGAGACAATAGGTGCGTTTCCATTACCCTTGGAAATAGTGCTATAAAAAACTGGTAATGGAAACACCTGAATTTCCAAAAAGCACTAAAATATCGCTAAGAAGTTTTTATGCTTTCATGAGGTGGTTTTTCAGACGTTACGACATTATAATATATCGCAAAAGCACAATGGAAACACTTTTTCCGCAATTATACGTCACAGAATAAATCTCCGACAAGAAAAAAACAAGAAAGGATGAAGACACAACAACTATGACGAAAATCAAATACCAGAATAAAGTGGGACTATTTAACAAAAGAAGAAAAAAATAAAAATAAGAGAAAAAATGCCACACTTTTCTGTTATAGAAAGTTGTGATTTCATAACATTTCATTCTTACAGGAAGTTACTACCTTAAATCCCAGATAAAGATGTATAAAGTCTTAATTATTTAGTGAATTACTAATTGTTGTCAGGTAAAAGATAGAAGTAAAAATTGCTGTTTAGCAATCAAGGTTCTGTAACAACATTAATATATTTAGTTTAGTAAGTTCTTCAAAGGCTGCGACTATATTTAACTGAGAGAAACAACAACTGGATGGAGGGAAATATCGAGACGTTATTTGTTTCCAATCAACAGGAAGGAAACACTTTTAGAATATTAGAAGTGTTGAACATTAGACAGAAATTTGGAGATTTTAGTGGAAATTGTCATGAACGTCTGCCGTGCATTTCATCCTTTTGTGCTTCTTTTCAGGTTAAGTTAAAAAAAATCTACACATTTCATTAAATCTCATGAATACGACGGAGTATTAGGGCCACATTGAGAAAAGAAAATGAGGGGAGGAATTTTTTTATCCTCAACACTATATTTTGACTTTATTCTCGACATTTCGACTTTACTGACTTGATGAGGAGGAGGGGGAAAAAAAATCCTCCCCCCATATTTTCCCCTCACTGTGGCCCCAATGCTCCATCGTACATGAATCAGCTTATTATGAAGTTAAAGTCCATTTACAGCAGTGGGAACATCGACAGAGTTAAACAGTAAAATCTGTACGGTCTAAAGTGACTATAAATACCACAATGAGAAATAAAAATAAAGCTCAAAGGCACAAAACAACCCAGGAAAGAGGAGGAGAAACAGCTGGAAAAAGTCTTTTTCTTCTTCTGCAAAGATCAGAATCTAAAGTCCAGCGACGCCCACACACACACTCGTCTTTTTTTAAACTCTCAGGAAACAGTTCAGAGTTATTTCACTCCTCAGAAAGGTCAGGTGGTTGGAGTAATCTCTTCTGTTTCCTGTGTTTCTCCGTCGGTTAAACGTCCTTATCAGCGGCTGTCTGAAAGTCCTCATGTGTTTATCACCGTCGCCGTGACACCGGGCCTCTCACTGTGGAGGTTTGGATAATAACGGCTCATAATGTGTCCTCTGGATAACCTGGATGTGCCGTTAGTCCTGCTGTGCTGCTAATCACAGCTGGTAATGGCTCATTTCATGGTCTGATGGCGTTAGAGCGAGGACTCGCCTCCATTTCCTCTCCATCTCCGTCAGCGAGCTGTGACTCTCTCGGCTCAGGTGATGTTACCTTAAGGACGGAGCAGACTGAAAACACTCCACAGAACAGAGTCATGTGACACCTGAGCTGTTGGTTAACGATGATTAATGAGACCGAGTCACCTCAGACACTAAATCTGAGTCCAGACACTTTCAGCTTCGTTGAGTTTTGGCTCAGAGCTTCAGATTTTTCTGCCTCATGTTCTCGTCTTTGTCCTCCAAAAACCTCCTGGTTCAGTTCATCAGAATCTGTTTTTAACAAGTGGAACAGGTCAGATCAGTAACATCACTCTTTAATTCACTGATAAACTCTCAGGTTTGAACAGATCAGTGCAGAAAAACAGCTGCATGTGGGTTAGAGTCAACACAAACACGAACAGATAAAACCGTGTTAAAGCCTTTAGTTTGTGTTTTAGCCTTTAGTTTGTGTTTTAGCCTTTAGTTTGTGTTTTATCCTTTAGTCTGTGTTTTATCCTTTAGCTTGTGTTTTATCCTTTAGTCTGTGTTTTATACTTTAGCTTGTGTTTTATCCTTTAGTCTGTGTTTTATCCTTTAGTCTGTGTTTTATCCTTTAGTTTGTGTTTTATCCTTTAGTCTGTGTTTTATCCTTTAGTCCATGTTTTAGCCTTTAGTTTATGTTTTAGCCTTTAGTCTGTGTTTTATCCTTTAGTTTGTGTTTTATCCTTTAGCTTGTGTTTTATCCTTTAGTCTGTGTTTTATCCTTTAGTCTGTGTTTTATCCTTTAGTTTGTGTTTTATCCTTTAGTCTGTGTTTTATCCTTTGGTCTGTGTTTTATCCTTTAGTTTGTGTTTTATCCTTTAGTCTGTGTTTTATCCTTTAGTCTGTGTTTTATCCTTTAGTCTGTGTTTTAGCCTTTAGTTTGTGTTTTAGCCTTTAGTTTATGTTTTAGCCTTTAGTCCATTTTTAAGCCTTTAGTCTGTGTTTTATCCTTTAGTGTGTCTTTTAGCCTTTAGTTCGTGTTTCAGCTTTTAGTCTGAGTTTTAGTCTTTAGGTCAGAGTTTAACTTTTAGTCAGTGTTTCAGCCAAACTTAAAGTTTCTGTTTTAGGGTTTTAGTTCATCGTTTAATTATTAGTCCGTGTTTCAGTCTTTGGTTTGTGTTTCCGTCTTTACTTCATTTTTGGTCTATTGTCAATTTTTTTTACCTTTATTTGGGGCTTTAACTTTTAGTTTTGTGCTTCAACTTTTCATCCGTGTTTAAGTCTTTTTATCAATGTTTTGGCCTTCAGTTCAAAGTTTAACTTTTAGTTTGGTTTCAGCTAAACTGAAAGTTTCTGGTTCAACTTTGAGTCTGTTTCAGCTCTGAGGTTGTGTTTTAGGTTTTATTTCAGCTTTAATTATTAGTCTGTGTTTCAGTCTTTGGTTTGTGTTTCAATTTTTAGTTAACATTTTAGTTTTTACTCCATTTTTGGTCTATTGTCCTTTTTGTTTTGCCTTTATTTGGGGTTTTAACTTTTAATTTGTGCTTCAACTTTTTGTCCATGTTTAAGTCTTTCATTAATGTTTTAGCCTTAAAGTTCAAAGAATAACTTTTAGTTTGGTTTTAGCCAAACAGAAAATTTATGGTTGAACTTTAAGTCTGTTTCAGCCTCAAGTTTCTGTTTTAACTTTAAATCAATGTTCAAGTCTTTGGTCCATGTTTTAGCCTTTAGTTCATTTTTTAACTTTCTGTGTTTCAGCCTTTAGTTTGTGTTTAAACTCTGTTTGTGTTTCAGTCTTTACTCAGTTTTTTGGTCTTTAGTCCAGTTTTTTGCCTTTAATCTGTGTTTTAACTTTTAGTTTGTGGTTCAACTTAAAGTCTGTTGCAGCCTTGAGTTTGTGTTTTAGCCTTTAGCTCGTGCTCTATCTCTCTCCTGTTTATCTTTCTTCTTCTTTTCTGTCCTTTTTCTGTCAGACAGTCCAGCTCCTGCTTCCACAGTAACTTCTAAATAAAATGCAGAAATCATTTTCAGCAGAGAAAAGCACAAATCTCTTTCCTCACTTCTAAACTTCCTCAGTCAGTGTTGTGTTGTCATGGAAACCTCGGCATGTTGTAAATCAATCTGATCCAATCTGACCTGTTCTGTCTTAATCTAAAAATCTTAGAATTAACATTCAGAAATAAACTATTTTGGAGCTAATAATCCCATTTTACATCACACATTACGATTAGACAAATGTATCAAACTGAGACTTTTTCCTGATGTTGAAACTGCTCACAGCCTCTTTAAAAGATCCTGAAAAGACTAAAACATCATCACTTTTGGTGGAAGTTGCCAACACCAAATCCCTCTCTAATCCTTCCTCTGCGTCTCCTCCTGACTCTGTCGCTCCTCCACCTCCTCCACCTCCTCTGCTCTCCTTCATTATCGCTCTTCGATCTCCTCCTTCTCCTCTGGATTCTGCTGACATGCTCCGGTTCCTGACTCGACCTCACGGAGAATAAATAAGGAGAATCTCAACCTGGATTATCCTGATTCTCTGCTGCTGCTTCACATCTTCACTCTCAGTTGAAGCTTCGCTGCTCTGAGTGAGAAAAGTCTTCACAGAGATGATTTTATTTAAATGAGCAGAAATGACTCAGTGTCTCAGTGTTTGATCTCTCTTTGTTTCTCACCTCTCCTCCTCTCTGCTCTGCTTCATTCTTCTTTTTCCTCTCCTCCCCGTGCGTCTCCATCCCTCACATTTTTGTCGAGCTTTGATTTAATTCTCCCTCCACTATCACTGTGGCAAATTGGCTTATGTGTTTGTGTTATCAGGAGCTTCCTCTCACTCATAAATCTCTCTGAAGTCTTTTCCAGGGAACGTGAGTTTAATCAGAGAAAAAGCTGAAACTTTCCTCTGCTTCTCCTGCTCCACTCGTCTTTTAATCTTCATCTCCTCATTTTTGTGGCCCTGACTCTTTTCCTCCAGGTTTTCCAGTTTGTAATATCCTTGATGGTTTCTCTGAAGTTTTTCCTCTTAGTTCACGACAGAAAAGCTCGTTCTGCTTCTTCTCTTTCTGATCTGACACTGAATCAAACTCAGACTAACATCAATGACACTGAGGCTACTTTTTATCGTTTTTACACAGAGATCACAGAATGTGTCTTTGCTGTTTGTTGAGTTTATACTGACTGAGCAGCATGAAACTGTGTCTATGCATTCACTCCACGCTTGCACATTTTGGGCAACACATCCACGACACTTGCACATTCATTTTGTGCCTATGCATTCTATGCTACACATTTTGCACTACGCTGCAAAAACTGAAATCTAAGCAAGTCATTGTGTCTTATTTTTAGTCAAATTTCTCTTACTATTCTTGATTTGAGCCACATTTACTAGACAAGGTCATAAAAATGTCTCATTTCAAGTTTTTGAAGACAAAAATGAGGCATCAATTGTTTGTAACAAGTAAAAAAAAAAATCAGCCAATGGGATAAGATAAAAGATTCTTGGTTTAAGACATCTTTCTAATTTCAAGAAACTTCCCGGCTGAATTAGTCTCATCCCATTGGCAGATTTTTTTGACTTGTTACAAGCAATTTACACCTCATTTTTGTCTTAAAAAACTTGAAATAAGACATTTTTATGACCTGGTCCGATGAATGTGGCTCAAATTAAGAACAATAAGACAATTTTTACTACAAATAAGACAGAATGACTTGCTTAGATTTCAGTTTTTGCAGTGGAAGGCTGAGAGAGAAGCTCAGAGAAAACAGATCGGTTTTTCCAAAAATGTCAAAAAGAAGATTATAAAACCTCCTCTGAAGTTTCTACATGACCCTGAGAAAAAAGGAGCAACTTCATGAGAGAAAAGGTAACGATAGATGGATGAATGAAGCTCTCTCAATTTAGTTTTTACTTCCTTTTATGCATAATTTGATGCTTATATCGTGTGCACTGTAAAAACAGAAATCAGAGCAAGTCCTTCTGTCTTATTTGTAGTAAAAATTGTCTTATTGTTCTTAATTTGAGCCACATTCACCAGACCAGGTCATAAAAATGTCTTATTTCAAGTTTCTTTGAGACAAAAATGAGGTGTAAATTGCTTGTAACAAGTCAGAAAAATCTGCCAATGGGATAAGATGAATTCACCCGGGAAGTTTTTTGAAATTAGAAAGATGTCTTAAAACAAGAATCTTTTATTTTATCCCATTGGCAGAATTGGCAAAATGAGATAATATCATCAAAAGATTCAGAGAATCTGGAGAAATCTCTGCACGTAAGCAGCAAGGCCCAAAACCAACATTGAATGGCCGTGACCTTTGACCCCTCAGGCGGCGCTGCATTAAAAACCCACATCATTGTGTAAAGGATATTAGCACGTGGGCTCAGGAACACTTCAGAAAACCATTGTCAGTTAACACAGTTCATCACTACATCTACAAGTGACAGTTCAAACTCTACCATGCAAAGACAAAGTCAGACATACACTGACACCGGGCCTCTCACTGTGGAGGTTCATACTACGCTCATACACTGAAAGTAAACACTCCTTCATACATGAGTGACCCCTCACACACACACACACACACACACACACACACTCATACTGGTTTATAGTACTTAGACTGACAGATTTGAAAAATGGGTCAGATGGTGGTATACATTGACACACCTTTAACAAGGTCCTAGAGGGTTGGGAGTAAGGCTAAAGCACCTCAAAAAAATTGAAAAAAATTTAGATCACTTCAGGTCTTGGAAAAAAGGTTCAGAGCCTGAGATATCAGACCTGACTGGATGGTGGTTTATGCTGACTTTCAAATTGTGGTTTGTATGATCACAACAGGATTATGGTGACTTTAAAGGGACAAGTAGGCCACGCCCC
>RPOG01005548.1:0-31022 GCA_008086565.1 Thalassoma bifasciatum | reverse complement strand
TTATTCTCTTCACTTTAAAATAAAAGTCTAATGTTACGGTTGCACCACCCTGACATTTGACAAGGTGAAAATTACGGGACAAAAGTTTTTTACATTTCTCAACAGCTTTAAAATTCTTTTTATTTGCAAAGAATGTTTTATTTAAAAAGGTTCAAGCATAAAATAATGCCACTGTATTTTTAATTTCAATTAACAATAATTGACATTCAATTTTTAGAGTTTAATTACTGTGGATACTTGTCAGGACGGTTGCACCACCTGACATTTTGGGGGTTTTAGGTACCAAAACACAAAAAAACATGTTATATTTTAATAGTTTAAAGATGTGTTCAAATAACACAGGTTTCATAGAATAAAGAAATACATGTGATGAAATACTCAATTCATGATGGAAGGAAATATTGCACTCAGACACAAAAAAAGGGGACGTCACGTCATTGACCCACATACCAAAATGGATACATCCTTATCCAACAATGTTACCGTCTCTGCTCGCATACTTCTCTCTGTCCTTTACGTTGGCGTTGCTGTTAACCAATACATCCACCGGGGGGGGCAGCACAGGGTCAAACTCAAAAACAAACATGGCGACTGTGAAGGAGGCATTACTAATGTGCCCCTTGCATAAAAGACAAAATTAGAGGCAGTGCTGTAGGAGGTGGTGGTCAGTGACGTCGTTAAATACGTCACGTTTTTCCTCTAAAAGTCCCACTGTTATTATTTTTTCTTAGGGTCTCACTAGGGCTTTGTACTGGGTAGTAACAGAAACAGAAACACTGCCTCCTCAGTTTCTGTTGATACTGCTTCATTTTGCTTGTATCCATAAGCTTTATGGAAACATGCAGAAACACAAGGATGAAATAAACGCACAGCCTGGACAGAAGATCTGTGCATCCATATCCAGATCGGTGTTTAACATGGAGCATAAGTAGGCCTTAGAAAATACCTAGATTTTCAATATAAAATATATAAACATGTAAATATAGACATTTACATTGATGGTAAAGCTTTAAGGCGCAGAGGGTAAAGACATTAAAAACTGCAGCATCAGTGCAAATCACAACCTTGGTATCAATAAGTGGTATCAGTAAGTGCATTAGTATCAATAAAATCTTATCAATACTCCTCCCTAAACTAGGTCTTAGGTAAGAGAATGAAATACATGAGATTTTAAGAAATCACCCAGAATAATGAATATCCTTAAGAACAAACCCTACTGCAAGTGGGAGTTAAAAAAAAAAAAAAAAAAAAAAAGAAGAATGGTACTGAGGTGTATGTGCAAATATCACATTTGTTTGTTGTTGTTTCTGCTGTACTTTGCTGCTCCTTAGAGATTCAAACTTTCATCTAAAGGGAAAAAAGGGAAGTTTACTGTGCCTCAGGTGAGAGTTTTTTGTGTAAAGGTTTACTCCTTTTTAAAGATGTGAGAACAAATAATGACACAAACAAAGTAAACAAGCAGAAGTCAGTCGGTATGAGGTAACAGTCACATGACAATTTGATTATCACTTAAAATATATCAGAAATTACATCCTATCTTTTGTAGGAAATAAAGTCAAGCGTGAGTTTGCAGCTGCAGCGTTGCAGAGGGATAATACTCAGAGGAAAGAGCAGCCTTGAGTGAGGTTCACACTGCGAGTGCCTTCACTACAGGAGGGCTCTTTCTTTTCATGTTGTCCAGCTTCTACAACCTGCAGAGAGCGAGCTGTCAAGGAAGGAGACGCAATAAAAGAAATGCTTTGCACAGAATGTTCTCACGGTACAGAGCTGTACAGTACATGGTTTTTAAAAATGGTTCGTCTGGGTCGCCTCAGGTCAGGGTTAGAAAACTGTTCTTTCTCCATGGATCAGTTTGTCCAGCTTAGACGCTTTGCTGCATAAGATGCTCACATCAGTGAAGTGAATTTCTCTCAGCAGCTGTAAATCGCTGCTTAAAGATCTATTAACTAATGATGTGCTGAATTATTAAAAGCTTAAATTAGAAAGAGCGTGTGCATGCATATAGGGAATATATTTAGTGTTTGAGGCTTTATTCTGCCTCATCACTTGAAGAACAAGTCACAGAAAGTAGAGATATAGTTCAGAGGCTCTTAACACTTTAACTACCCCACCAAGAACGAAGGAAAAGAAACACTTTTTAAGCATTTCTTGTTACAATTGCTCAATAATAATAACTACAATATATATGTTTTCTTTATTAAACAAACCTTTTAGTTTCTAAAATATTGACCTGGACCTAATGGCCCTTTGAAGTTGTCATATGAAATTTCAAACAGGAGGAAAAAAATCACATAAGACGCTAATTTAGAAGGAATTAATTTCTCAGAAATATCCGGTGCATTGAAAAGTTTTGATTTCTGAAAAGTATGAAACAAAAAATTGAGCTATGTTAATTCAATCAAGGGAAATAATCCATGAAACAAGGAAAAACTGCATTCGTAAATGTTCCATCTTGAAAAAAAAGTGCAAAAACTAATAAGTCTCACATTCATTTTTAATTGTGATTGAATGCTGCTGTAAAAAAAAAAACATTCATTTTGCATGAAAAAAAAACTAAAAGAACAAAGTGCAAAACAACCTTCAAGATATCATGGAAACATTTTTTTTTAGTATTTCTTGTTGCAATGGCTGAGTAACAACCACTTTCTTGTTGTTTTGTTTTTTTCTTCTTCTTCTTTTTTTATTAAACAAACCTTTTAGTTTTTAAAATATTGACCTCTTTCTAATGGCTGAAGTGTCACTTTGTGGTTATCGTTTAAAATTTCATCCAGTAGGAAAAATCACATAAAATGCTAATTTAGAAGGAAATTAATTTCTCATAAATATCCGGTGCATTGAAAAGTTTTGATTTCTAAAAAAGTATTAAACAAAAAATTGAGCTATGTTAATTCAATCAAGGGAAATAATCCATGAAACAAGGAAAAACTGCATTCGTAAATATTTCATCTTGAAAAAAAAAAAGTGCAAAAACTAATAATTCTCACATTCATTTTTAATTACGGAAATATTTTTTAAATATTTCTTGTTGCAATGGCTGATTAATAACCACTTTCTTGTTGTTTTGTTTTTTTCTTCTTCTTTTTTTAGTTTTTAAAATATTGACCTGAAGTGTCACTTTGTGGTTATCATATAAAATGTCATCCAGTAAGAAAAAAATCACATAAAATGCTAATTTAGAAGGAATTAATTTCTCTGAAATATCCAGGGCATTGAACAGTTTTGATTTCTGTAAGTATACAAACAAATATTGAGCAATATTATTTCACCCAAGGTAAATATTCCATAAAAACAAGGAAAAACTACATTTGTAAATTTTTCATCTTGGAAAAAAAAATGTACAAAAACTTATAATTCACACATTAATTTTTCTTGCAATTTAATGGTACTATGCAAAACATTCATGTTGCATGAAAAAACTAAAAGAATAAAGTGCAAAACAAAGGCACATTTGTATGCCTTCAATATATCATCTCAACAAGATCCATCACATACTTCAACAATGGTTAAGTTAAGTTGGTTAAATCAGTTTGAGTTAAGTTATGGACCCCACTTATTGGAATATAGTAACCCAAAATGTGCTAAACCATTTGTTTAAACTCAGACTGCAACTATTGGACATTTTTAGGCGACTGAATAAACCCTGAGTTTCATCATTCACAGCAGAGTAAGCAGAGGAATTCTTACCAAACTGCACACATCCCGCTCTGGATGTGAATCTGAATGTAACGGCAGTGTTGTGTTGACTAATAGACTCCCCGCGGGCTCTTACATAAGAGATAATAAACAGTCATGGTGTGAAGGCTCCCCTACAGAGAGTAAACAGCCCCGAGGTTCACAGTCCTGGAGAGAGTCGTCTCTGCAGGGTTAATGTGTGCTAATGCAAATCCATGTTTGGGAGATCTAAATCATAACAATACAGAAAAGGAGTCTGACTGAACCTACCAGGTAACCTTAAAGGGCCAGTGCACCACACTGTGGGAACCTGCTGAGGTTTAAAGTGAGCGTAAAGAGGAGAAGAAAAGTGATTTAAGGGGCTTTGAATGCAGCATTGTTGTTTGTGTAATATTTCACAAACTGATGATTTACTCGAGTTTTCACAAACAACCATCTCTAGAGTTTTACAGAGAACAGTCACAGAAAGAGAAAACATCCAGTGAGCAGCAGTTTTCTGGGACAAAATGCCTTGTTGAAGCTAGAAGAAGACCATCTTTGAACACTGAACTTGACAGAGGCATGTATAGACATTGTGAAGAGCAGGGGCGAAGAAAAGAAATGCTTTTATGATGCTTATTTTGGCTCCAGAGTGGAGACTTGAGCACATGTTTTGGCTCCCAGAAGGGCACTTTATCATGTTTTAACCAGCCATTGGGGCAGATTAGTGTCTTTCACCAACCAGGAAATTAATTAAGCATGATTTTGGGCTCCAAAGAAAGCACTTTAGTACAAGTTAAGTACAACAAGACACTAACAAGGGACTTTAAGTAAGCACTTTGGCTCCTGAAAGAGCACTTAGGTATATTTTGGCTCCCAAGAGGGCACTTAAGGGCATGTTTTGGCTTCAGGAAGCGCTATTAAGCAGGCCTTTTGCTCCCAACATGGCACTCCAAAGGGTGTGTTTTTGCATATTTTGACTCCCTGTGGGACAATTTAACCTGTTTTGGCTCCCAAGAGTGTAGTTTATAATGTTTTAACTAGCTAAAGTGGCAGATTAGTGTGGTTCCCAAACTAGCAGGGTACTGTAGCGTGTGTTTTGGCTCCCAAGCAGGCATTCTAGAGCATGTTTTGCATCATAGAGGGCACTTTAGTGTATTTTGGCTCCCAGAAGGACACTTAAGCACTCTTTGGCACCCAAAAGAAAACACACTTGTGCATGCGTTTTGACTCCCAAGACGGCATTTTTGTGTATTTTGGCTCCCGAGAAAGTTTTTAAGAGGGCACTGAAGCATGTGTTTCAGCTCCCATAAAAACATTTTAGCACTTTGTGTCATCTAAAAAAGCACTTTTGCATGTGTTTTTATTCTTAAGAGGTCATTTTTGCGAATTTTGGCTCCTGAGAAGGTTTTTAAGAGGAAGGCACAAAAGCATTTGTTTTGGCTCCTGGAGGGGCACTTTGTCATAGTTAAATAAATTCAAAACAGGTGGATCAATGTTGTTCATCAACCACTTAGCCACTTTAGCACATGCTTTGGCTCCCTAAAAAGACATTTTAGCACATTGTGTTACCCAAAAAGGCTCTTTAGAACGTGTTTTGACTCCCAGAGAGCATTTTATCGAAATTAAAAAATGTAAAACAGGCGGTTTAGTGTGGCTCATCAACCAGTTAGTCATTTAAGTGCATGTTTTGGCCCCCTAAAGGACACTTCTGCTTATTTTGGCTCCGTAGAAAGCACTTTTGTACAGGTTTGGCCCCCCTGAGGACACTTTTGCATATGTTTTCAACAACTGGGCCCTGGAAACTGATGCTGCAATTCACACAGGCTCAACAAAACTGGACTAGAGAAGACTGAAAATGTTGCCTGGTCTAATGAGTCTTGATTTCTGCTCTATATTTAGCTTTGGATCCATGCTGCTGGTGGTATAATGGTATAGGGGAGATTTTTTTGGCTCACTTTGGGACCCTTCATACCAAATCATCTCAATCTGGTTTTAATCAAAGTTGGTCTTGTGTCATTTCTTTATCCTGGGACCCTCAACAGTCCAAGAAAATAAACCAGCTGAGACATTTTCTACATCATTGCTCTAAAATCGGCTGTTTCAATCATCCTTGTATTGTGTTTTCAGCTGAATTCTCCACAGATTCCTCTGATATAAACGCTGCCAGTGTGGGGGCCATCCCATATGTAAATGGCTTTCAGCAACAACAAAACAGAGCCATCAGAGCAGCACTCCTGCCAATTTAAGGACACAGGTGAGCTTAATCGTATATTGTTGTCCTGTAAATAAATTACGGCGCTCATGGGTAGAGCTGTTTGGTATTCAGGGGGGGAACTTTGTTTTCCTCTGAATATTTACAGTGAAGGGATTGTGATGGGGGGTGGGACTGACCTTTTAGCTGAAATAGTTCTCCTAATGAGGTGCTATCGATTAGTTTATGCAATTATCCTCCCTGCAGTCTATTAGAGCATCATGACTGTGTGTGTGTGCGTGTGACTCAGTGTGTGTGACTGCGTGTGTGTGTGTTCCCAGTCACGAGGAGCAGAGGTGACTCAAAGATGAAGGTGTTTGTTGCAGTCAGAGATTTAACCCGGGCTGGGTAATTGTGAGCGATTAGCCACAACATAATTATTGGACTCCAACAAAAACACAAGTGGATGTCTGACAGTCCCAGAGAGGTCGAGCTTTTCTCCAACCTGTTTACACGTTTCCATTCACATGACGGCTGCTGCTGATGAATGAGTGCTGATGGAAATAAGCCTCCGCCGAAGTCATTACTCCAAACTTGTCAATACGCCTGATCACTTCACGGTGGGGAAAAAACGTCGCCTCGCTGGTGCGCTGGTGCGTTTGGCTCGCGGTGTTTACACTCGAACACATCAGGTGGGACATGTCCCCGACAGAGGACAACGCGTCTCGCAGAAGTAGATTCCACTTATCTAAAAAAACACGCTCTATCCAGCGTATCCTGTTTATTGAGCGACTCGCTGCAGAGTGACTCTTGACTGCTGCCGAACGTGGCGAAGGTGAAGGCGAGTATTTGAGAAACGTATTCACCTCAGAGTGAAAAGGCCTCTGCAGAATACGAGTCATGTGTGTCTCCAACATCATTTTATCTTTCACTCATCGTTGATGTTCATGTGCTCTTTCATTTTAGAGCAGTAACTGACAAAAAAATGTGTAATTTACTTCAGGTTTCCTTATCTTTCATAGTAATCCATTCAGTTACAGTTTTGGAAGTTTATCCTTGACACCGTTGACCCTGCTGCCTTCAAGCCTAAATCAAAAACACACCTAAACCACCTTAATACATCACATTACAACCTTTCTTTGTGCACTTTTTAGCTGTGCTTCTGCAGGTTTCAATGCTTTTTGGCTTGTTTTTTCTAAACCGTTATTTCTTTATTTTGTACATTAAATTTGTTTTTAACCTGCACTTTTATCCTACTGGAAGCAAACTACTGGTAAACAGAATTAGACACTGCAAAAACTGAAATCCAAGCAATTCATCATGTCTTATCCCTAGTAAAATTTGTCTTTTTATTCTTGATTTGAGCAACATTCACCTGACCAGGTCGTAAAAATGTCTTATTTCAAGAGATTTAAAGACAAAAATGAGGTCTGAATTGCTTGTGACAAGTCAAAAAATTTGCTAATGCAATAAGAAAAAGATTCTTCTATTAAGTCATATTTGTAATTTCAAGAAACTCCATGAGTAAATTATTCTTATCCCATTGGCAGATTTTTAGTGCTGTCAAAATTAACGCTTTAACTTTGGAGATTAATACTAATTTTATAACGCGTTATAAAAAAATTAACGCCGTTTTCACAGTTTTGTTACTTCCTGTCACTGCTGACCTGTAACCTCTGATGACGTATGCAGCCAAACAAGCGAACCGTCTGGTTTGAGCAAGATGGACAACCAAGACGGACTTTTAGGCGGAAAGTTTCACTTTAAAAAATTGCCCGACGGCACATTGGAAAAATCTAAAGTAATTTGCGCACTCTGCAAAAGCGAATTTAACTACCACAGAAGTAGTACTTCTTTGGCGTATCATCTCAAAGCTAAACACCCAGCTGAAGTTACGTCCTCCGGGCCCAGCCAATCTACGCTGCTGGAGTGTGGTGCTCGTGGGCGGATAACTAAATCTGTAGGTGAGAGGGTGACAGACTCCCTGGTTAAATGGATTGCAAAAAACAGGGAAAAAAAAAAAAAAAAAAACTTTGCTGTTATACTGGCAGTTCATGAAAGAATTGTTGTCCAAAATCTTATCTGCACTTTATCAAAGGGCTGCTATTCTTATTTTTTTCTGTTAGCACTGTAGATATGAGCCTTTTAAAGGCTTATAAAGCTGAGTCAAGGTTGATTGTGTTTCACAGGAAAGAAACTATGCTGAGAGATCAAAGAAAGTTATTAAATAAAATAGTCTTTGAATCTAAATTTACTGTCTTTGTGTTGATTCTACATTAATTCCATGATTTTACTCGAGTAAATATCTGTTACAAGCTTCTGTCTTCAGTAGGAAAATGAGATTAATCTAGATAAATGTATTGATGAATTAATCTAGATTAATCTAGATTAACTACAGAAAATTGTGAGATTAATTAGTTTTTTTTTTTTAATCTATTGACAGCACAACAGATTTTTTTGACTTGTTACAAGCAATTCAGACCTCATACTTGTCTTCAAAAATCTTGAAATAATACATTTATATGACCTATTCTGGTGAATGTGGCTCAAATCAAGAAAAATAAGACAACATTTGCAGTAAATAAGACATAATTATTTGCTTAGATTTAGGTTTTTGTTGTGTGTCATCCATCAAAAATTGGCCCTAATCTGCTCCCATAGACAAGTTTGTGATGTCACGTGAAATTCATGAATCAAGATATCAACAGAATTCAAACAGGAGAAACGAGGATGGTGACGTGTCCTGGAGGCTGCATAACGTTTCGAGCTAAATAAGGTGTTTTATGGATGACCTTTATTGTTAGTGATAAGGTTTTAATTTTTCTTTGTGGATTTGTTTTCACTACTTTTAAAAACCAGCCTCCAGCTACACAAACAAATCTCTAATTCAGGACCCTGTGACTCTGGGGTAATTCTGATATTTTCACCTCTTTGCTTCTGTGTTGTTGTTTTTTTTAATTATTATTTTTAAAATGTGAATCAGGAGTAGTTAACTTCCTCACAGGGACATTTTCCTGGAAAATATTTTGATCTGCAATCCAATTATAGAATCTGGCCTCATGTGAACTTCTGCCATCCAGGAAAAAAACAAAAAAACAAAAAACAAACGAGGAATGAAAGCATCACGGTGAGACTGACAGAGGAAAAAAAACATTTTCCAATTATAGCACACGGTCCCCCTCCTCCTTTAATCCATCTGACTGGTGACTGTGTGGATTTTTTATGCGATTAAATGTGTTTCTGTGTTGTCAGCCATTCCACTGTGACCCCCCTGAACTTTCCTCACAACCCCAGGGCCTTCGCAAAAAAATACATCTACAGTAAAATCAGGGTATTTGCCTCAACATCGCCTCCTATTCCCCGGCCTGGCAGCGGCACGCTGACAACTGGCATCACACTTCATTATGTCTGTGCAGGAGCAGGCTGCAGAGGGCCAGGAGAGGCTCTCACCCTATTTCACCATCCAGACCTGTCAGGGAAATTATAACAGACACTGACAACTTCCTGGAGAGTTATTTTTATGTTTTTTTTTATTTCCTGCTCGTCTGTAAAACACGGCAGGAGCTTAAATAACACTGATACCAGCTTCAGGACACGTACTCAGGTGTTTTTGTTTCCAGCTGGATGTCACGTTCGTACCCTGCAGCAGCGTTTGTTTTTGTGGGTTGTCCAAGGCCTCTCTTTATGTTCTCTCATTCATCACTGTCACAGCTTTCAACCGTCAAGAAAAACATGGAAACTAGCACTGCAGAACTTTGAATAAAAGTCTTTATACTCTGTGTTTCCAAAGTCTTTAAAGTTTCTACGTCCTCTGTAATTTCGCAGAACGCAGGCAGATGTTTCTTCAATTTGTTCTGAAACAAAGGGAGTTTTCCACTTTTTGCCAGATAAATCAATAAATCAATCAATCTTTAGTGATAAAGCGGGTCTAGACTGTACTCCATGTACAAAAAAAAGAAAAAAAAAAAACTTCAGACATCAGTTCAGACATGTGCCTCAAGTTGTAGAGTGAATACAACACAAAATAAATGTAGAAGTAAGTGTAGTAAGAGCTGTAGCAGTGATGAAAGTGACTGTTAATAGTAGCAGTTGAAGTCAGGCAGGTAATGAAGGTCATGTGACATGAAGATTTAAAGTTATGGAAGGATGGATGGAGAATAAGGGGAAAGGGATGAAGTTTTGTAGCTGAACTGCAGGCAGGTCAGTCTAGTAGCTGCACTCTTCTACTACAGAGCCACGCTGTTGTAACAGGAGCAGAACGTGTCTTGGTTTCATTGTCTTGCTGAATAATCAGGGACGTCTCTGAAAAAGACAAAGTGTCTTTGGTCCCATCCACACGAAGACAAAACGAGGTCAAAACGCATACGTTTTTTGCAGAATCCACATGAAGACGGCGTTTTGTGGGTCTGTAAACGATCATTTCTGAAACCGGGTTCCAAAGTGGGAAGATTTAGAAACGCCGTATACGTGGCTCCGTGTAAACTGGCTCTCCGCAACTTTTCAGATACGCTGACGTCATATTTTCCACATCGTCATTAATACGCATGCGCCACAAGCGGCACTATGGCAACAACAACAACAACAATGGCGGCGTACTATTTAGCGTATGTGTTGATGAAGCTGGTGACCCTGCTATCCCTTTAGCAGCAAAATCTCCTTCTTCTCAACCACCATAGAGTTGAACAAACAATCATAGAGGACACAGTACGGCACAACATTTGCCAAAAGTGTTCATGCCCACTGTTTGTTCTTCTGTTTCTGCTTGTTTCCCTCATATCGTTACAGCGCCCCTAGAGGTCTGGCAAGTGTTTCACAGCGTCTTCATGCGTATCGAGTGCATTCATATAGACGCACACATTATCTGAGACGCTCGTTTTGGAAACTGTTCAGTGTTTTGACTTCGTGTGGATGAGGCCTTGGATGGCAGCGGATGTTGCTCCAAAACCTGTTTGTACCTTTCAGAATTAATGCTGCCTTCACAGATACTGGGACAATTACCCATGATGCCACAGACACAGACCACAGCAGACTTTTCCATTTTGCCTCAGCCCATCTCAGATGAGCTCAGGCCCAGAGAAGGTGTCAGCGTTTGTGTCTGTTGTTGATGTCTGTCTTTGTCTTTACATAGTAGAGTTAGAACTGTCACTTGTAGATGCAGTGATGAACTGTCACAGATGAGGCCTGGTGTTCTGCAGGTTTCCTTTGACTTCCAGATTTTCCTAACGAGCCCATCATTGAGATCACCTGTCCTCCTCACACCTGTGTTCATCAGCCAGGCTGCTCTTTAAAAGGGGTTTCTTTCCCTCATTCAGTGTGTGACACACGGGCAGCCAACACCTTCAGTTGGTTGTTTTGTGTATGTGTGAGTGTTTTATTGAGAGAGTTGTGTGAGTGTGTGGGGGGAAAAAGGGTGACTACAGCTTCTTTTAGAAAGTTAAATCTGGGAAGAGATCTTTTGTGTTTTTCTTTCATAGGGTGTTTTGAGGCCTATTTCCAGTTAGTCTACTATTTATTTTGGTAGAATCAGTGGGTGGATTTGGAGATTAAAACCTCCACTCCACCTTTTCAAACCCAGAGGCCATTTTATGTTCTTTGTCTTTTGAAGTGGGTTTTCTTTTGTTTGTTTCCTTGTTTTGATCACTGTCATTCACATCAAGACCTGCAGAAACGTAACAATAACAATAGTTTCTGAAGTGTTCCTGAGCCCACGTGCTAATATCCTTTACACAATGATGTGGGTTTTTAATGCAGCGCTGCATGAGGGGTCAAAGGTCACGGCCATTCGATGTTGGTTTTGGGTCTTGCTGCTTACGTGCAGAGATTTCTCCAGATTCTCTGAATCTTTTGATGATATTATGGACTGTAGATGATGAAATCCATCAATTCCTGCAGTTGATAAACATTGTTCTTTAACTGTTGGACAATTTGCTCACGCAGTTGTTGACAAAGAGGTGAACCTGGCCCCATACTTTTGGGGATGCTTGTTTTATAACTAATCATGACTCTCACCTGTTTCCAATGAACCTGTTCACCTGTAGAATGATCCAAACAGCTGTTTTTTAAGCATTCCTCAACCCTCCCAGACTTTTGTTGACCCTGTACCAGCTTTTTAGGAACATATAAGTCTACAAACCCAGTCTAACTTTTTCTTGGTTTAAAAAGTTACTGTGCATAAACCACATGTCATGTTTAGGAGCTTTGAAAGCCCCCAAAGTTAATACTAATCAGTTAGTTTTGGATTATATTAACACTTGTCCATTTGGCGGCTAAAGTGATGAGGTCTTCCTCTGGGGGGACCACGAACGTCTGCACAAAGTTTGAGATTGTTCCCTTTGATTTTCAAACTCTGGCTCAATCTACGCCCGTCTGCTGACTGTCAGCTCTGATGTTATGATCCGTCTATTTGGAGCACGGGCTGGTTTTTGTGTTTTTAATTTAAACTTTCAGCTGAGGGAATGAACTCTACCTTATTGCACTGCGCCTCCTTCGGATCAAATGCAAAGGCTGCATTTCTGCTCGGCCCCCAAGACTCAATTGAAAAGATCTGAGAGAGCCCCTCATGAAAGCGAGCATTAATTTGAGTTTGTTAAACAGCCCGACGCAGCTTTCATCTAATTTGAGACAGAAACATCTTGCTGAAGTTGACAGTAAAGGAAGTTTTCCGTTAAGAGTCGGTGGCAGGATCTTTCTGGATGGATTGTGAAAGCAGGGTGAAGGAGTCAGGCAGACATTTTTCAGAAGTCCTTTTTCTAATTAACTTTTAGAGGCTTTGAAGTGCTGTGAGTGAAGTACGTGTCCATGTCTGAGAGGGGGAGGGTCCAAAGAGTATGAAAGGGTCTACAGTCCCCAGTGAAATGGGTCAGAACGGTGTGTGTGTCTGAAGTTTTGATGTCTTCATGTCATTACGGATAACGTCAACAAAACTCAACTTTCACAACTTCTTCTTTCAAACATTCAGCTTGGATTGCCTCACCTGGAAAAATGCAAACTCTGACAAAAACTTCCACCAAGAAACTTCAAAAGTGGAAAGTTTTCTTTTGGGAGCTTTGCGTAATTTTCAGCTGAGTCTTTATTGTTCTCTGACTGGGATCTTTGAAAACCTACAGTCCAGCTTTTCTCTGAAATGCATTGTTTTGTAACCTGTTGTCCTCACAAAAGTCTGGATTTGTTCAAGCATAAGTATCTCTGTGATTAGGTCACACACCTTACTAGATGATTGAAATTAAGAGAAACAAAAAAGAGAGCTTGACAGGGAAAAAGAAGCATGAAATAAAAGATAAATAAACAAACATGGTAATAAATCAGCTTCTTTCCAGGTAATGTTAACATAGCACCACCTCACAGAGTCGCTGTGGTGACTTTGTTAGAATCAGCTGCTTATTTACACATGGAGCAGACACAGAGGGATATTAGCATTCATTTGTTGCCGTGTTTTTTGGCCACCTGACGAATATAAATTGCCTGATAATCAAACTGATTTCCATTTCGTCTCACTTCAGTCTGACACCGTGTTCATGTCAGACACCTTCCTGCTGGGAGGGGTTATTTTGTTTGGTTTGAACCAATCAGGAGCAGGTGATGTGTGCGGCACAGACCTGCTTCACTTTGTTTAGCAGCTAGTTGCAAAATTCATCCGTACGCCATTTGGTAAATGGGCTCTCCTGATGTTAATGCTCTAATTCCCCTGCTCACTTTTACATAACGCTGCGTGCTGGAGTAACGAGCTGCATGGATTGAAGCAGTGACTTTAGGGATGACAAATCTGACCATTATCAAACAGTTGTGGGTCTGACTCCACATAAATGATGGTATGTGTTCACAGTAATGAAAGAAAATGTTCCCCAGTGCAAAAATGTGTTATATTGATTACTTTTTGAAACAACAGTGGAGCTCTGTGTGGAGAGGGAACAGGCTGAGGATAAACATAAATTTTGTTTTGTTTTTTAGAATTTGCTCACAGTAACCTCCAAAAAGTTTCTGTCCCCACCCTGAACCAGCGCTCTTACAGCGAACTCTCCGGCTTTTGCATCATCACTTTGTGTCATCATGACACAGAAATGTGTCTAATCAGGGCAGTTTCCAGTGTTTGAACTGCAGAGCGTCCATTCAGCAGGTTTTCTTCTTCTTTCAATTAGAGAAGCTGCAGCTACGCCGCAAAGTCAGGGTCGGGCATTGTGAGGCCGCTACCTTCAAATTCATCCAGTAAAAACCTTTTTAATTAAATCAGAATTTCTTGAAACATCAATGAGGATGTTTTTTCTTCTGCTTAGCCAGAGTGCATTTCTAAATAATCAGTTTTGGATGCTTTGAACATGGGCCATACTGCTTCTGAAAAGTCATGTTGTTTGGACAAATGCTGAGAAATGAAGATCCCAAGGTTAAAGCATTACCCAACAGAAGTAAACACTAATTCCAGTATGGTACTAAAGGATAGGAAAAACACAAAGTTGGCTTGGTTTTCCAGTTTAAAAGTTACCCTTTAAACCATCTTAAAAGGAACCCTGGCTACCAGAATGTCATTTTCCTAAATGATCAGTGTTTTTACCAGCTACATCAGAACGATAATAAAATCTCTCAAAATATCTTAGTTTGTATAAAATTTGAAAAAATATTTTCACCTGCAGGCCACCATTGTTGTTTACGCCGCAATAATGTCTGGGTAGTGACGTCATATGGTTGCACCGGGCTGGATCTCATACAGGATCATATAAGTCCTGGAGCAGACTTCAGTGGTTTCCAGAGGAAGTTTTGTGGGTTTGTGTTGGAAAATAGTCGGCACAGCATTTGGCTTTAGTCTCCGTTTATAATGACCCACACCTGTCAGCTCTTTCATCAGCATGGGCCGGCTAAATGCAGCAAATGCTTCTGGGGAGAAGTGGCCAGAACATAGCCGCGGGTCCATGGGAAGTTGTTTACGCCCACAAGAGATTTCCCACAACTTCCTTCTTTTCCTGTCTTTTGGGAAGCTGTGCAGACTAACATCAGTCTCCTTGTTTCCTTTGGACTGAAAAGTGCACCCAAAAGCAGCCACATGTGGCATTATTATGCTTTTTTCCCTCCTGAAACCTCGTGACTTACGGCGACTAGTAGTGAGGAAACGGCCAAATCCAGATGCTCGGCACCAAGCAACCAATCTACGTCATCAACCCAGAATGCATCGCGGCAGTAAAACAATGGCTGCGCCCGAAGGATAGAAACTGTGTTTTAAACTGTATTTTTTTAAAAGAAAAACCAATTCGTTATGTCTTTTAACAACAAATTCTAGTTTGAGACAAACATTTAAGCAGATTCATGCCTATTAGTCCTTACAGTCGGGGTTCCCTTTAAAGGTTGGAAAGTCCAAGTCCAGTGCACAGGTGTCCTCCTCACTAATCAGCGTTGATCAGGATCACCTGTGACTTTCTCCTCAGCTGACAGAGGGTATTAAAGGAGGCTGAAGTCTCAGAGTGATTTTACTCACAGTCAACACCATCAGTTGACTTTCCTTGTCTAGATTTTGAAATTAATTTTGGGTGCATGAGTTTTGAGACAATTTTGTTGGTTTGTTCCTCCCTTGATAGATTTAGTTGGGAGTTTTTACCGAGTTTGACCTCCTACAGTGTCTTTCAGAACACATGAAGTCCCAATTTTCTTTGGATTTTAGTTTAGTTTTACTGCACTGTGATTTGGAGGCTAAAAAGGTCAATATTCAGATTTGCCAGGTTGTTAGCCACCACTCTATTGGTGGGATGTCTGTGATTGTTTCCCAGATAGAATGAGTTGCCCCGAGGCTGGTTTCTCCAAAAAGAATTATAAAATTGAGCCGCTCTTTGGAACTATCAACAAGATTCATAAATCTCATCTCTTATGAGAGGATCCACATGGGGACTTCTTGAAGAGATACTGACAAAAAAAATCCCAAAAAACAAATGAGAAGCTACTTTCAAATAAGTCTGACATAAAAATCAAACTTTAAATCTCTGGCGCCCACCTGTCAGTCAGCTGAGCCCATCTTATTGGGCAAACTCATCATCTCAGTATCTTATAAACTGCTGTCTTATAATAAAAAATTTAACCCATGTGTTTTGTGTGTGGACAGAGAAATGATATGCCCAGACCTGAATTGTTTTTGACCCCTTAAAAATGTTTCTTAATGCTGCAAAAGTCTACTTTTTCACCTCACTTGTTTGTGGTTTCTGGTCTCTCTGCAGTCTGCCTCGAGTGAACACTTAACCAGTTTTTTTGCATTTCTTTTTTTCTCCTTTTTACCTGTCCTCGCTGTCCATGTCACGACAGCAGAATGATGGTCTGGCTGTCGTACTGTGCAGAACAAATTTACTTTGCCAAGAGGAGCCGTTTGGGTATGAGGCTCCCCTTGAATTTTAAATGATATTTTTTAGAAGTATTTTATGAATTCTTTTCTCTGGATAATACCAAGTTTATATTACTGCTTGACCGGGGCAGAGTGACAACAGAAGAGAGATAGTAACAGAAGGATAGAGTGTAGAGAGGGAAGAGAATAAACCGACAACAACAACTGAGCAATTGGATACAAACAGGAGAACAGAACAACCAGCTGCTACTTTTTGCATTTCCACGTTAACTTAATCTCTCACAGCAGAAGTAAAGAGTACAGGAGAAGACAGACAACACTGGAAAGGCATCCCTAAATAGACCTGATAGGGCCAAAACCACTGAAGATAAGTCCTAATAAACTTCCCTTGTGTTCAAGTTCTTGAAAATCCCTGCAAAAGCGCTCTCTAGGGAGCCAAAACTTGCACTGTAGTGGCTTCTTGGGAAACAAAATGAGTGTAAAATGGCCTCTGGAAAGAAAAAATGCATGTTAAATGCCTTCTTAAGGGCAAAAATGGTACCAAAGTGTTTCTTTTGAGAGCAAAAATGACTGAAAAGCGCTGTCTTGCGACCCAAAATGGTATCTAAGTGTCCATTTGGGTGCCAAAATGCTATTAAAGTGTTCTCTTGGGAGCCAAAATGGTATTGTAAAGTCCTCTTGGGAGCCAAAATGGTATTGTAAAGTCCTCTTGGGAGCCAAAATGGTATCTAACAGCCATTTGGGAGCCAAAATGGCATTAAAGTGTTTCTTTTGGAAGCAAAAATGGCAGAAAAGTGCTCGCTTGGAAGCCAAAATGGTATTAAAGTGTCCCCTTAAGAACCAAACCTGCATCTAAGTGCTCTCTTGGGAGGTAAAATGTTATTGAAGTGTTTCTTTAGGAGCAAGAATGACAGAAAAGTGCTCTCTTGGGAGCCAAAATGGTACTAAAGTGTCCTCTTGGGTGTCAGAATGTGTGGTGAGCCTCCTCTGAGGAATCAGAATGTGTATAAATGGGCCTCACAGGAGCCAAAATGCATGCAAAAGTGTTCTCTTGGGAGCCAAAATGCATGTTAAGTGTCCTTTTCGGGGCTTTAATCTGTGTAAAATGATCTCCAGGAAACCAAAATGTTTAAAGCGGCCTTTTGGAGGGAACAATGCATGTAAAATGAACTCTAGGGAGCCAAAACATGCACTAAAGTGCTCCATTGGGAGCCAAGATGGTACTGAAATGTTTCTTTTGGGAGAAAAAATGGCAGGAAAGTGCTCCTTTGGGTGCCAAAATGTTTTAATGCTTTCTTGAGAGCCAAAACATGCACTTAAATGCTTTCTTGGGAGCAAAGATGGCAGAAAAGTGCTTGTTTGGGAGTCAAAATGGTACTTAAGTTTTTTTCTTGGGAGCAAAAATGCATGTTAAGTTTCCTTTTGGGGGCTTGAATGTGTGTAAAATGATCTTCAGGGAACCAAAATGAGTGAAAAGGGGCCTTTTGGAGGTAAAAATGCATGCAAAAGTGTTCTCTTGGGAACCAAAACATGGTTAGCTGGAGATGAGTCCCAGTGAACAACAAGAAGCCAAAAACTATGAAACAGAAGCAACAGGTGGGAACGCAAAAGACTAAAGACACATGTAACTTGGACCAACAAGTCCTCAAAAATACAAAGAAATTTACGAAGGTGCATAGTAGCAAAGCACACACACACAAAAGGTTTAATAGTTTCAAAGAAATAACTGGACACAAAAAAAATGAGCAACAGATCAGAGAAATCAAAACAAGACTCTCATCATGAAAAGACAAGAGTCAAAGAAAACCTGCAAAAACAAGTTTAACCTTCAAAATAAGAACTGCAGAATATAAAAGTATAAATGTGGACTATGGTGCAAGGGGAAACTTATTGGAGTGTGTTCTACATTATACAGGAACTCTGACTCCTTTTGTTTCTGCATTTTTAGAGATTATCTCAAATCCCCTTTTTCTGCCCAAATGTGCCAGAAAATGAAGAAAGAAAATCACTTATTTCAGATGCACAATGCGACTGATATGTGATCTCAGCTCTGCACTTGAATCCTTAACATTCTTGTGCACCAATTATGCAGAGTAATGATATAATTACAAAGTGCAATTCAAACCATTCAGTGATCGCAACAAGATGTGAACACAAAATTAACGTTCCTCAATCTGCTGATTTGAAGGCCTCTCTAAACCATGAACAAACACAGAGTGTAAATAAAAGAGCAGAGATCTGATCCCTTTTAATTCAGCTCATCCAGCTCAGTAAGTGGAGGCTAATTAAAGATATGGTGTGAGTATTTCCATGCAGATACAAGCGGTTTGGATCCTCGATATGTTCTTCATCAGGGGGATAAAACTATAATAAAAATAGTGAGTGTTATTTCACAAGCTTAGAAAAGATTCAGTAACTCGCTCTCTGCTTTAAAAACCTCCATAACTCTCCTCCTCTGAGCCTGTGCTGTTTATTTTCACTGTAAGCCGCGCTGGCAGCTCGCCCACAGGGTTTGGGAAGGACTTGTAGGCCGCAAACCGCAGCACATTCGAAGGCTTTTAAACGCCCCATAAACACTGGGGGAGGAAAAGGCAGAGCTGCAGCACATACAATGAGTCCACTGCTTCCCTCTGCTCCCCCCCTACAGAGCCCACTTGTTTTTTTCCCCGAAAATGGCTTCAGTGCAAACTATTACATTTCTCAATCTGATACGCCTTCGCTGGCTTTTTCTGAGCATTTCCATGAAAGAGCCTTTTATTCCGCAGCGAAGCAGAGGAGAAATTACAGTCGTTACATGATGTCTGTGCTGCCGGGAACATCACAGGGTTCAGACCTCCTTATGAAATCCTTCCTAACTGATCGAATGGAGCGGACCGCACCGCCGTGGATAAACAGTCCAACACCTCCTGGTTACTGTGCAGCAGGAGTCTCAAAAAGCCCATTAAAGCTCCCTGCTTCGTATTTAATGCACTGTTTCTAGGAGTCAGGCTGCAGCCCCACAGTGGGTTTCAGCTGACCTACATGTCCGTCTTACACATTCTGCCCCCTGACTTACCTCTGCTCGAGTGGTCGACTGGTTCACCGCCTCTTTAGCAGCATGTTTTATGAAGGATCCTGAGGAGCAGTCTGTGCTGTGTTTGGCACAGCAAGCTTGAATCCTGATCCTTTCTGTCTGCTCCATGATTGAAACCGTCTGTCAAACATTTCAGTTCTTGAATCATTCGATTTTTATGAACCTTATTTTCAACATGTGTTTTTGTGTTTTCTGTCTTAAAGCTTCTTCTTGAGCCAGAGCTTACATTTAAGTGTCTGTGAAATGGAAGTTTGGGCTTTGTATCATCTATAACATGATTTATTTCAGATAAATAAAGTTGATAGTGCAGTTTAAAACCTTTTAGATTTGATTGGATCTGAAACTGTGCATGAGGGGTAGAGGGGGGCAGTTACTTCTTTGTGGCCCAATCCTTAAAAAAAAAATCGTGATATAATCCCCTCTTGGGAGCCAGTAAGTGTACCAAAGTGCCCTCTTAGGAGCCACAATGAGTGTAAAGTGTCTTCTTGGGTGCCAATATGCACCTTTAACAGTGCTGTTGAGAGCCAATATGAGTGTGAAGTGTCCTCTTGGAAACCAAACTGCACATTAAGTGTCTTCTTGAAAGCAAGAGTGTGTGTCAAGTGTCCTCTTGGGAGCCAAAATACACCTTGAAGAGCGCTGTTGGGAGCCAAAATGAGTTTAAAGTGGACTCTTGGGAACCAAACTATATATAAAAAGTCCTCTTGGGACCCAAAATGACTTTCGAACAGTGCTGTTGAAAACCAAAATGAGTTCAAAGTGGTCTCTTGGGAACCAAACTGCACGCAAAGTGTCCTCTTTTGACCCAAAATGAGTTTAGAATGGCTTTCTGGGAACCAAACTACATGTAACGTGTCCTTTTGGGAGCCAAAATACACCTTGAGGAGTGCTGTTGGGAGCAAAAAATGAATTTTAAGAGGCCTCTTCGGAAGAAAAAGTCTAGTAAGGTGTCCTCTTGGGAGCCAATATGCACCTTTAACAGTGCTGTTGAGAGCCAATATGAGTGTGAAGTGTCCTCTTGGAAACCAAACTGCACATTAAGTGTCTTCTTGGAAGCAAGAGTGTGTGTCAAGTGTCCTCTTGGGAGCCAAAATACACCTTGAAGAGCGCTGTTGGGAGCCAAAATGAGTTTAAAGTGGACTCTTGGGAACCAAACTATGTATAAAAAGTCCTCTTGGGACCCAAAATGACTTTCGAACAGTGCTGTTGAAAACCAAAATGAGTTTAAAGTGGTCTCTTGGGAACCAACTGCACGCAAAGTGTCCTCTTTTGACCCAAAATGAGTTTAGAATGGCCTTCTGGGAACCAAACTACATGTAACGTGTCCTTTTGGGAGCCAAAATACACCTTGAAGAGTGGTGTTGGGAGCAAAAAATGAATTTTAAGTGGCCTCTTTGGAACAAAAAGTCTGGTAAAGTCTCCTTTTGGGAGCCAAAATGAGTTTTAAGTGGACTCTCGGGTACAAAACTATACAGAGTCCTCTTGGGAGCCAAAATTAGATTAGAATATTGCTGTTGGACACCAAAATGAGTTAAAAGTGGCTTTCTGGGAACCAAACTGCATGTAAAATGTCCTTTTGGGTGCCAAAATACACCTTGAAGAGTGCCGTTGGGAGCCAAAATGAATTTTAAGTGGCCTCTTTGGAAGAAAAAGTCTGGTAAAGTGTCCTCTTGGGAGCCAAAATGAATGTAAAGGGACCTCTTGGGAGCAGAAGTGTTGGTAAAGTGTCCTCTTGGGAGCCAAAATGAATGTAAAGGGACCTCTTGGGAGCAAACATGTTTGTAAGGTGTCCTCTTGGGTGTCAAAATGCATGTCAAGTGTGTCTTGGGAGCCAAAATTCATCTTGAAGAGTGCTGCTAGGAGCCAAAGTGAGATCAAAGTGGTCTCTTTGAAACCAAACTGCATGCAAAAGTGTCCTCTTGATAGCCAAAATGCAAAAGAAGTTTCCTCTTGCTTGCAATAATTGCTGCTATAGTGCCCTTTTTGGTGCGAAAACACATGGTAATGCGTCCTCTTGGAAGCCAAAACACATGCAAAGTGTCCTTTTGGGAGCCAAATTGCCTGTAGTGTAATCTTGAGAGAGCACAACTCACGCTGAAGTGCCCCTCTTGGGTGCCAAACATGTTATAAAGTATACATTTAAGTGTCCTGTTATGTGCCAAAATGCGTGTTACGGACTTCTCTTTGGTGTCAAATCCACACTCTGAATCACCTACTTGGAAGCCAGAAAGCATTTTTTTTAAGAAACAAAAACATGGGGGACCAAGTGTCCTCTTTAAAGGCGAGAACGTGTTGTATATGCCTTTTTTCCTCTTTTCGCCCCTGCCTTTAAAAAAGTCTCTGCATGCCTCTGAATGTGTTATGAGTTCTACATGGAGGAGCAAACCTGTAAACAAATGTAGGACAAAGAAAGGGAGAAAAGACCTTACATTTTGTCTTTTAACTTGTCAAACTGAGCAGAGCATTCGTTTAAGAAGTTAACAGCATCAAACCAAGCCAACAGTACATCTTTGAAATACTCAAAAACCAAGTCACCAAATATCATCCCTCCTACCAACATGTTGCTGATTTCTGTTCCTGATTCTTCCTCTGTCTTCCTTTCTCATTTTGGACAAATCCTGGAAGTGACACCAGCAGACAGAATAAAACACAAAACAAAATTTAATATTTGTTTTTCAATAAATGAGCTGAGATTGAAAGGTCAAACTTAAAGAAATGCAAGTGAACATGGATCTGAAAGTCCCAAATTGATTTTGAACGATTCGAGTCACAAGTGAGTCATCTCTTCTATTTTTACAGCTCTAAACTTTAATCATGTTTGGAATTTCATCCAATTTCTTCACTCGAATCAATTTGTTTGGTCCACCTTTCGAGAAGTGCTGTTGAAATGAAACAAATTTCTTGATGAGTGTGATAAGTGGAGGAAAAATGTACCAATCATATCTGCAAACAAGTAGGAGAATGTGTCCTCTCATCAGATGCTGCTTCATTTACTCAGATTAATTACAGCCAAGCGAGAAAATGAGACTGAACACTCAAGTGAGAGAAATTTATTCTTCAGAGAAACCAGGAAATCTACAAGGAGCTTTTCAATAGTGAGTCTATTTGCCAAAGAGGATGCTGCTGGTCAGCTCCTCAACTTTGTTAAGAAACTGGCCCCAGAACCTGAATGAAAACTGGGCTATTTGCTGCAGAAAGGGTCAAAGCACCCGCGCAATTCTAAGCAAATTCCATAAAATCTGATTAAGTGGTGTTAACATGCAATGTTCTGGAAATTTTCAGCACTTTTTAACTTATTTTTTAATCCATGTGGCACTGTTTGTGGATGCAACATCTTCATTTTCATGCAAAAGAGACAAATAATTCTCAAACTGTGGATTCTCACATGATTACATGTCATTTACCGCAAACACCTTTTATGAACTGGAATTTACAGAAGTCTTTTTGAGGAACTTATGTGGCAACAGAGCAGGAAAGATCCCAAATGTAAAGACATTGGCACCAACCAACAAATGACTTTAATAATTTCACACACAAGTCTAACAGTTTAGATAACAATCCAATAAATAAATATTTGTGAAACTTGGCAATAAAGCAAATTATGTCACAGTTTCCAGCAGAAAACATGTAAAGGTGAGGACCCAGGTGCAGATTTCAATCAAAATTATTTTTCTACAAAGCTCACAAGTCCAAAAATACAACATGTTATCCAAAACTGTAACAACTCAAAAACTCCAATTCCAAACATTTAGTTTGCAAAAAGTTCTCTGCCCTCTTTGGCTAAAAAAATAAAAGTTCAATTCAATTCAATTAACAAATTTAGACATTATTTAGGCTAATTTCAGCACTTAGGCCAATCAAAGTCATGTTGCAGTTAAGTTTTCTGTTCATTGTAAGGACATTTTTCTCATTTTATAATCTTTTTTATGTAGTTATGAAATTTCAATTTAAACTTAAGTTACAATATCAAAAAAAGTTTTTATCTGCTCTAGCTTTTTAAAAAAAATCCTTGTGGTATTGTAGTATGATATGTATTCATTTACTTTTGTGTTTTTAGGGTATTATCTGTTTGTTTGTGTTTGTTTTTGTTATTATTATTGTTTTGTGTTTTTAAAAGTTGTTGCTTGTTTCTTTTAAATGGAATTCTGGGTCTAGCAATAAAGGTGATGATGATAATTTTAGACGACTTGTTTTATGACATCACGAGGAAATTGAAATAAACTGACTTAACATTGAGTTATAAATCGAAGGATCATTTAATATATGAATTAATGTAATTTGATAAAAAAGAAAAACATAAGTGCACACTCTGTGCATGATTCGCAAGTGCACAGTGGTATCTCACTCTCGCAAGACGCTGCTGTGAAACCATGGCAACATACAATTCCTGTTTCTGCCGGACAGATGGAAGTTTATCCCAAAGCTGCCGCTGTCATTAAACTCTACACCTTGATGAAGGGGGCTTCACCATTGACTGTATATAGAATGGGCAGCGTGCTTCCGCCTGTCACCGTTCTACGTTTTTGAAGCCAAAAAAAAATGTTTCTCTAGCCCCCATTGTGCAGCCAGAGTCTGCGCAGTAGAGAATTTCCGGTGGAGCCAAGTAAAAAAGAGAAATAAAGATATTTATTTCTTCTTCTTCAGAAGGTTTAGTCTCCTTTTGGCTCTTTCCCGAAGTTTCTTATATCCCCGATAAAAACTACTCACGAACGGCAGCTGTCAACTATCGTAAAACGAAACTTATAACACGGTTTTTAACGTCCAATAACTAATGAGAAACTAACTTCTCAGAAAAAAACACCTGAACACCATGCAGCCAAATGACATCATCATACCACCTTAGTGTAAAGATGAGAGAAACGTTTCTACGAGGTATCGTAATTTTTTAAAGTTTTCCCGGCTCATATCTGGAATACATGGGGAGGCGGGGCTTATGACCTATACTGCAGCCAGACACCAGGGGGCGGGGCATCTGCTGGAGGCTTCAGTTTGAGCCGAACGTCGTTACGTCCACTCATTATACAGTCTATGCTTGTGACAGAGTGCACGCCGTCACGAAGGGCGAGGGTGTAGGGTTTGGTTTGAAAAAGGGCGGTGAGGGCGCACAGACCGGAGGGAAACACAAGGGCATGAGGTGAAAACTGAAACAGGCACAGAGGAAGCAAGAATTACAAAACAAAACCAGAAACACAAGGAAAAACACGTTATAAGCATCACTTAGATTAGACCAAGGATACTGAAGACACATAAAACCTCAAGATAAATCCACAAGACAGAAAAGGAACACATAAAAAAAAAAAAAATCCAACACATGAAAAACCACACACAAAAAAAGCCTTTGAGACACCCACAGTATATTCCCAGAAGTTGTTAGATGATTCATCTTAAATGAGTTTTTAAAAGGAAATGAAAGTGAAAACCTTTCAGGATTTTTTCTGCGGAAGTAAGAAAAAACTCAAAGAACCAAACTCAATGTCAGTTGTAACACATCTATGTATCTTGAACCATAGTGCTTCAGGTTAACTCTTTTTTTAATCAATGAAACTGAACATAAGCAGAAATGAAACAGATTCTTCTCTCTGACTTTAAATCCCTTCATGTAGAAATAGAAATAATCACAATCAGATACTTTGTTTGATCATTTACCTATTAATTCCCTACAGCACCTTAATATTTGGCTTATCTGACAAGAATAGCTAAAAAGAATATTAGTGACTCTCATATATTGATCGTATGATAGTTGTGCTTTGAACTCACATCAAACACTTTAATATTGACCTGAATCTGAGCAATGATTAAGTTTCAGAGAGAAATACTCATTTTTCATAAACTGACTGTTTATGCTCTCAGAAACTGAAAATATCCCATCATCCCTGAGTGTGTGTGTGTAATAAACAAATGTGTAACCATAAATGGCTTGTGTACAGTTTATGTTGTGGCTAATGTCTCAGTTTGCCGCCTGCTGCACACTCTGCCCCCTGCACCGTGAAGCGCTGAGGTCAGTGGCGTGTTACGTGGTACGGTTGGCATGCGCGGCACGCTTGGCACTTGTGGCACGACGCCTGACACGCCCCCCCACACTGCTACAGTACCTCATCTGTGTGTGTGTGTGTGTGTGTGTAACTGGTTTAATCCAGAGCAGTCGAGCACGGCGGAGGTCTTGACTCAGCACATCCGACAGTTTCGCCTGGAGACAAGGACCCACCTGTGCCTGTCTGTTTCATGAAGACTCTGATTTCACACGTGGGCTCACACTCTCTCAGCCTGCCCGAACCTGCTCACCCTGCACCTGTCCTCTCTCAGACATCTCACCCCCTTCCTCACCTCTCCAACACTAACACCCCCCCACCCCGCACCCCCCCCCTGCAGGCTCTGGACCCTTCACTGTCCTGACAAGGCCAGCTGGAAATCCCCTGAGTGGGAACTGGTTCTGGGCGCTTCTTCTCGGTACACACTGATGACCATCATCCAACAGCTCAGTCTGCACAAATGTGTCCACACACTGCCAATTTAAACCCAACAAGACGAGTGTTTGAGATGAATCATTTATGTTCTGCTGCCTCTGAAATGATTGATGTATATAAAACATTCACAAAGACTATTGTTCTTGGAGTGAAATAGCATCTACAGTGTACACACACAAGATTCCTCCCCCTCCAACAATCAATGAGTCACAACCAATGAGCAGATATTGATGCTTCTGGATAGACTTTCCCCACCAGGGAGGCTCCGGGTGGATTCATTGCTTGTAAGCAGATTTCCAAGTGCAAATGTGTTGAAATAACAGGAATGATTTCCATTAGAAGGAGCGTGCTGCACATTCAGGAGGGATACAAAGTCAAAAGCAGAGTATTTGGAATTATTAGCTCTTCATTTGAACTGTTTCTTGAACCGTCTGAGGTTTGAAGTACAGTATCTGCAGGCTAACACCATAACTGCCACGTGGTTTTGTCAAGGCAGTCAAAGAGTGAGCGGATAATCCCGAGCAAATACAGAAAACGACCCAAAACTCAAGGGTTTATGGGTATTGGGAGACAGATGTTGGCTCCTGATATCCTGCTGTTCCCTCTGCTTGGAAAGCTGAGCGTAACAAAACTGAAGTGAAGGGGAACACAGAGCCAAGAGGAGGTGAAATTGCTCCTTTTTTAGGGCCAAGGAGCACATTTCTGAACTCCTTTAAAGGAAGGCAAAGGGTACAGCCGAGTCCATTATGCTTAGCCGAGGCTACAAACTCTGCATTCAGATTCACTTTGACCCGTTTAAAGTGAAGTTTAACTCAGTCTTTGTGAGAACTTCAGCCGACTTCAGAAATATATAAATAATGGAGTTTGACTTTGAGCTGAACAAACACTTGGCTGAAGGTTGAACCTGAGCAAAGTCACTTTGGATGGATTTTAGACTCTGAATCAATGAGACGCTGATTGTGTGTCATTGGATTTCCATTTATCGCTGCTCGGAGAACAGTGTTGACCTGAGAACAGATTTTTAAACCTGAAGAAAATAATATCGAGCCGATGAGAATTTCTGCAGGTTTATATTCATTAAATGCAGACTAGATAGTGAGGATTTTCTGTCTTGGTTATTTTTCACTCCCAGTTCTTTGCTCACAGCATCTATTTTAGTTACCCTGTGTGTCAAAGCACAAAAATCTTGGTACTGCTACTGTGTGGAATTTGCATATGCAGAGTTGAGTGAGATGGCAAAAGAATCCAAACAAGTCTAGAGTTCATAAGTGTAGCTTTAGGTCACATTAGGGGTTTTAAAACAGTATGAAACACAGTCTTAAGTGCTGATTAAGTCCACATGTGAAAAAAAGGCCTTTCCTGGAGGATAACACTTTCCAGAAGTCTAGGAACTTGTGGGGTGGGGTCTACAAGCTGGACATTTGTGTTTCTATTCCCCTTTCTTATGTCCATGATCAGATAATCCCCAGCTTTGTTGGATTTGGTTAAGTTCCTCTTTGAGCCTGATAGTGTGAATGTGTCTCTGTCAGCTCCTGGTGTTCCAGTTTAAATAGTGACCCTGTAAACTGGAGACCTTCAGCTGCACGTGCCCAGTTTACATCTGTTCAAACACAGAAGAAATCCTTAAGCAGGCATCCTAGTTTGGGTTAACATATATGTGTCATAATCTTCTCATCAGATAAGTATTTAAAGGTGATCCAAAGCTGTTGAAAGTCCTCTATAAACGGGTTCATTTTTAAAGCCGTAACACCGTTTGATCTCACTGAGCATTTTTGAAACAGCTTTCGCCGGCAGCAGCTTTACCACCAGCACTTTACTCCTTCAAGTGTCAATAAATCCATCTGCAGTGCAAAACTAAAGCAGCATATCAAACACAGATTCCACTCATGGAAAATCTAGAGTTTTGACTCGAAATACATTCAAATATCTCACTGTTTAATACGATTGGGGAGTAAACAAACACAGTCGAGGACAGGCAGGATACAACTTTTTATGAGCTGGTGTCATTGTGGCCTTGTGACGCTCTTTGATCACTTCTAAACAAACCTTTAAACAGAACAAGAAAATCATGCAATCATGTTTAGTCCAGTGGTTGAAACACAGGTTGTGATCAGCCCACTTGAGTTTGACAAGTTTTCTCACTTCATTCACTTCTGATGATTTTCTGCTCTATCCACACTCCAATAAAAGGCGAAAAAGCCACAAAAATTTGGGACTTTTGTCGACTTTTCTGTCTCTTTACTTTGAAGCTTTGGCGTCTTAACCAAACTGATGCATTAGACAAGTTTAGAGATGAAACAAGCTGCCAAACTTTATGTCGTGAAGATAAATCACTAAATCCAACAGCTGTTGTAGTCGTACTTAGAAAATATTACTGTCACAACCTTAAATAAAGTCGGATATCTCTTTCCACCACGATCGCTCTCTTATTTTTCAACCATATTGAGGTTACAGCGACTCTCATAAACTCATCATTTTCCTCTCAACTCCTTTTCTAATCACCGAGAGAAGATTAGAGGCCGGTCTCTGCTGCTTCCCTGGCAGGAGAAAGAAAATTGTCTCTTTCAGTTTCCTGCCTCTCCTGAGTTGTGCTTGCAGAGCTGATTACTCCGCAGGTCAGAAGTTAATTGTTTATGTGACTCGCATGTCAGACAGAAATATGTCATCTGCATCCCCGAGAGAGGAATAAAAACTTTGACTCTGCACGGGCTGTAAAGAGCTCAGACAGCGAGGAGTAAGTGACAAAAAAGATAATTGGATCTCAGCAAAGAACTCGGTCTTTAGTGCTTCTTTCAGGAGAGTCAGAGATTAACTCACGGATCATAGAGATCAGAACCAACAGACTGAAGCTTCTTCTTGTCCTGTTAGAGAGGTGTTACTGCACTTCACGAAAATCCAAACAAACTTCTCACTGATGCAACATGGGAGTCTGTAGACGCCAACCAGTGGCAGGTTGTTGATGTTTTAGAAACTGCTGCGGCATTTTCATCACGAGTGGCAGAAAATGTTTCCCAGTGTGCTCCTCAGCTCACCAAATTTCAAGTTTTCTAAGAGTCCATTTACATTGCATTGGTTTCAGAATCAACAAAAGGAATTCTCGCCTTTTACAGCTAAAATACACCGCATCCGTCTGCGTTCCCTCAAATAGGATTCATTCAAGTCGATCAATCCTATTTCTGCCGGACAACACAGCTGTGATGCATAAATTTGGCAGGGAAGGTGGAGCAGGACAGGAAGTGGTGCCCGTAAACCATCAAAAAGAGCCTGTGACTTTCAAAATAAAACAAACCAAGCCAAAACTAGATTACATTTAGCTTGACAATGCCAATAAACAGATAAAATAAGCGGAGACATGCCAGGAGGCTGCATGTTCAAGGTTTTATAGCCCAACATAAATGAAGAGAGATATATGTATGGAGTGGGAAGCACGGGAACTCCACAATCTCACGACAGCAACTCTCCGTCATCCCTGCAGGTTGGCAGACATAACACATTCACGGATGCTGTGTATTTCAGACGTTAGCCTCTTGTTTACACGGAAACAACGGTTGAGCCACGGCTACCATTGCCATGTAAACACCAAGCTGGAGTTTTCAGTGGAAACGCTGATGTCACGTCCCGCTTTGTTCATACCCAGTACACTTTCATTGTAGCAACTAAAACAGCCACGTGTGAACCAGAGAACAACACCAGCAACAACGTTGGACGACCATGTTGATCTTGTCCCGGCTGAGTCTGCTTAAAACAAAATCCAGATCCTTATCCTCACTGTTGCCAACTCAGCGACTTTCTCGCTAAATCTGGCGACTTTTCAGTCCTCTTGGCGACTGAAAAACTGAAATCTAAACAAGTCATTATGTCTCATTTTTAGTAAAATTTGTCTTACTATTCTTGATTTGAGCCACATTTACTATACAAGGTCATAAAAATGTCTCATTTCAAGTTTTTTAAAGACAAAAATGAGGCGTCAATTGCTTGTAACAAGTAAAAAAATCTGCCAATGGGATAAGATAAAAGATTCTTGTTTTAAGACATCTTTCTAATTTCAAGAAACTTTCCGAGCGAATTCGTCTTATCCCATTGGCAGATTTTTTTGACTTATTACAAGCAATTTACACCTCATTTTGTCTTAAAAAAAACTTGAAATAAGACATTTTAGTGACCTGGTCTGGTGAATTTGGCTCAAATTAAGAACAATAAGACAATTTTTGCTACAAATAAGACAGAATGACTTGCTTAGATTACCGTTTTTGCAGTGTGAGGAGTTGGCAACACTGCTTATCCTGCCAGAAAAAAACATCCTGACATATTTTCCTCATATCGCCCCCTAATGGAGAACATGTTCCTTGGTCCGAAGCAGAGTTTGCTGATGGTTACTCAGCAGGTAACACTGTAGAAAACTGAGTAATAATCTGGTCGTTTTCATGAAATTGAATGTTGACTAAACTCTTCTGCATGTGAGAAGTTTTCAAACTTCAGAGTGATGATGATGATGATGTGTATTTACAAACTTCTCAGAGGATTGTGCATCATTAATTTTGGGAGTGAGGTGCTGACCTGGTTGACCTCCTCCTCCTCCCAACTCGTCTACTGAAGCCTTCAAAGTTACATCGTTTCCAGCTACATAGCTTCATTTCTGCCCGCCTCACCTCTCCCAGCATCCCACCTGCCCGTGCTGACGCCAGCGTCTTTGAGTCCGACCCGCTCGCGCCTCACGCTGATACTCAATTAGTCCTGGAGCAGCGGTGTTCTGTAGAGCTAATGATTCAGATCAAGCACCCCCCCCCCTCTCTCCCCTCCTCACCCGGAGACGTTTCTTCTCCTGCTTCGACTCATTTTTTCTGTAAATTGCACATCTCAAAATGTCGCCATCTCGGGGTCGTTAATGTCGGCGTGAGATTGAGGAGATGACAGTTTTGAGGAATGTAGATTTCTGTGTGCAGGCGGTAACATGTTTCGTCTTTGTCACCCTTGATGAGTTTGGGGGCTGTGTGCAGCGTGTGTGTGTGTGTGAATGTGTGTGTGCGATCACACGATTGGCCTCAGAGCTTCACCTCATTGATTTCTCTCCGCTCCACCCATTTGTTTTCCTGTTGGATGAATCAACCACCATGTATCATATGAGTCATGCTGCTCTCACATGGAGAGAGGAGCCGAGAGCTGCCTGCTTCACCAGCACTTGATCATTTTCTTGTGTTCAACACACGCGGCTCTGTTAGCTTTAATGCGGCTCTGCTGTCAGATTCTCTAGATGTGAGGTTTTCATCATTACACATGCAGAAAACTGATGCAGCTTCAGCTCATTTATTTGTGTTTTCAGCATTTTTA